>QVOB01004260.1:0-40607 GCA_014839585.1 Pseudomyrmex concolor | reverse complement strand
TATATATATATATAGATATATATATATATATATATATATATATATATATATATATATACATGTATAAAATTAGTGCTATGACAAATTCAGTTTTGTATACAAATAACAAAAGCAAACTTATTATAAGAAAAGTGACTTCGCCGTTAAATTGCTTTTATTACTTTTACCAATTGCGAGATTTATACACTTTTGCCGATTACAAGATTTTTTAAAGACTTTATTGCATATATATGATTCTCATTGTTTATAATGTAATATGGCTGAAACAAAAATTCAATTAATAGAATATGCAGATTTATATTTAATAACAGAAATTTTTCACGTGAAAAAATCAATTTTTTGCACTATTAAATATTTCAAATATTAATTATCAAAATCTTCTCAGTAATATTATTCATATGAATTTCGGAAAAACTTTTAGGCGAATTCTATAAACATAATCGATATTTTATTGGTCATTATTTTACATGTCCTATTTTTGTCTTTCTCTTCACTGTGGCGCATCGTGGAAATGATTTCTATTTTGAAGAAACTGCCTTGACCTAAAATTCCGTCGCTTCCTTACTTTAATCGGCCTAGACGCCTGCTTGGATCGCTCGCGCGATCTAGCTTCGTGTTCTGTTCGACACTGACTTTCGGCTTAAACCGGTTTTCCCGCCTTTCGTATATGCGCTCGTTCGTCCACGTCACTCCGGAGAGTGTATCTTTTAACGGGACGAACACCGGGATTTCGTGGATTCATAGAGTCGCGCGTGTAATCGCGATTACCGCGTACTCACTACTTCACTGACTCTTCTCTCTTCTCGGACGTGTTAACTACTCGTGATTTTCGACTTCAACTAGTCTCTGCATCCAACACGCTTTTTTTCTTAACTAGTGCTGGACCGAAACAAGTCACTTAATTGATATATTTGCTATGTACTCTGCAGATTGTCTTTTTTGAGTAAATTTTCGCGAGCTACAGTCGATCACTCGTTTCCTGTCTTCGCGATATCAATTTGCGTATCTTATTTTTAAAAAATTGTTCTTACTTTAAAAAAAAAATAAGTGTTTTATGATTAGTTTAGTGATTAATGTTTGTGAGAAATTTGCATTATTTTGATAAAGCGACTGTTGATGTTTAAGAATATATTAGTGGAATTTTGTTTTATTATATTTACGTCAATATGAGATGATTGAACGAAATATGCAATATTCAATAAAGAAAAATATTGATGCACGCGATATGCTTTAATATGAAGAGTGCAATTGGTAATACGATTGCAAAATCTTGTGTGTTCTGCAAATAATTTAATAATCTCGTAAAAATATAGCTTCGTAATTGAGTGTTGAATAAAGGCGAGTTGTGTTCGCCATTATACAAGGCAATGAGTAAGTTACCTGAATCTCGGAGAATTTATTGAGAACAATTTCATACGTTTCTCTCTAATGAGCCTGTGTGTAATATGGTATGTGTGAACGGAAGAGATTCGTGCGAACAAAAAACTACTGCGAAACAATCAATTAATATAGATTGACTACGATCTTATAAATAATGAATTAGCCAAGTGTATGTATATAATAGTTCAATTTCTAATTATCCGTCTGATAATTAGCCATCTTGAATTTTGAGAAAACTTCTGAGTTTGCAATATAGATATTTTCAGAAACAAAAATGACTGCATAGTCACGCCACCTTAAAAATTGCAATCGCGTAAAACTATTGTAAACTGTTATATTGCAGACTTAATTCGATAAATATTTATATAGACTTAATTCGATAAATATTTATATAGAAGCTTCGAAAAGTATTTCTTTTTTTATAACGATAAGTACCTATGTTAAAGGCGATTTTTACAATTTTACCGAGTCGCCTGCGACGCGATGCAGGCGACTCGGTAAAATTGTAAAAATTTCACTGAAAAGCATCACATATTACTCAAGTCTACTTTGTCAATATGCACATGCATGTATAATGACCGGCATGAAACCGGTTCAGCCGAGAGTCAAGTCTTTGTCTACTGATTTGGAGAGAAATAAATTAGAAATAACGATGAAAACGCAATCTAAAAAGGACGTTCAAAACGAAGAGCACACAAAGAATACGTCATTCTTTTAAAACATCATCCTCAGAGAGCTTTGCTGTGCAAAACACGCGCGGAGAACTTTGTAAACATTGTATCTCAATTAAATTTGCCAACGTGTGTGTGTAATGTTTGTGTAATTATTAGCTAAAAAAACATGTTTAGCTTTAGAACTTTTATTGACAAATATTTAGCTGAAAAAATATATGACATACATACATGGCTAAGATAGCAGATAAAAATTGTAGGGTTTTATTATAATTACATTCATGAATATACGAAACGTTTATGCAACAAGTAATCTGTTGCGTAGAATATTACATTCCTGAACACGATCGTGAAAATAACAGAACCGCGTGCTTAATTCACCGAGAAAAGACTTAACGTAACGGCGACGAGTTCTCATTTCTGAACACAACGTCTTTCGCTCGGTACATATACACACATTTCACGACTTTCCAGATTTACACAAAGCTCGCTTTGTTTTAGTTCTTGTTATCACAAGTCATATGACCGGCTATTAAATACCAATCGTGCACAAATATTTTTCTAGAATGTAAAAACACCGACTCAAATATATAAATTGCGATGCGTTCTTTTATAAAAATCAGGATATTTTTAACTAAAAAAATTTTACTGTTTAGATTATTATAAATTATGCAACATACATATATATATATATATATGGTATATACATATATATATATATATATATATATATATATTGCAATAAGATAAAGTACTATGCACAACTAAAGTCACTTTACATTAATGTGCACGATACCGTAATTAACATTGCAATAAAGCATGTATTGCAAACAATGCTTGATGATGAAAAATAACTGTTTATTAATTGCTGACAATGTTAGTTTCTAATGTGAATTTCTGTTGTTTTACGCATTCAAAACGAGTTTAAACAACTCTTATATATTGAGTTATATTTGTTTGACATATTATTTATTTAATGATCTATCGTAAAATTGATAATTTGTTTTGTTTTCAGATTTTCAAAGGTGGATTCACTGCGTGGTGGATTCTTCTATTATATCAATATTATTGACACAATATGCCAATAGATATGTCGATCTTTGTTGTCTTAATGAAGCAAATGTTTAATGTAAGTTCCGCAAAAAATCTATTTGTATTTATCTATAACTAAATGTGCAATAAATTAAAAACTAATATTAATGCGTCAAAGACAATATTAAATTTGCGTTTTTCAAATAAAGCGCAAGAATGACTAATAGCCTAAAACGAAGTTTTGTGAGAAGAAAAAATCAGTCAAAACTTGCTTTACAAAGGACACTAAACATAAATCAAGGTCTACTCGCAGAATTTGTTTAAAAGATTTTGTAGCACATGTAACTCTGAAAATGTTATCTGAAATCTTGTAAAAAGAAATCTATTTAAAATTTAAATAAATCTTTGTAAAAAATCTATTTTTTAAATAGATTTTTTACAATGATTTATTTAAAATTCAACAACCAGTTGTTGGCAACATATATTACATACCATTTTCTCATTGATATAATTTATGCCAACTTGTATCTCAAAGTTTTTTATTTGCACACATGCACACACAAAAGGAAATATTGAGAGATTAACATATTATTAGATATAAGATATAAAATAAAATATCACACAAAGATAGAGATTCATTTTTTTTCTAATATGCGTTTTTGAAAAAAATAAAAATAAAAAAAAGTATAAAAAAAAGTTCTTAAAAAAGTATATTTTTCCTGGACGGTCGGAATTTATAAGTGAGTTTCCATTTTATTTCATTCATTTACTCTAATATTTCTCATTTTTTGACTTAAAAACAAGAATATTTACTGACTAAAAAATTATTTATTACTTATTGATTTTTCTCTCATTCTTTTTATTTTTTGACTATTATAAATAATGACATCTCTTCTGCCTTAAAATAAAAAATAATAAATAAAAAATCTTCCATCTCACTTACTGATTAACGTTCACATACTGTTTATTCTATTCTGATGTCTCGGCAGACCTTCGATACATAGACATCATACCTAGTATGTCTATGTCATCTGCTGTTTTGACTCGAGTTCTTGCCGACTTGCACGAGACGGACTTTACTTTGGCTTGTCGAGTAAGGTGTGTACATATTTATTTAATCCGTTTTTGTCATCCTTTGTCAACGGATTTTCTTCACATTTTATATTTTTATTTTGTAATTTTTAATCTACTTCTAATTATATCCCTTGTATTTAACAGTGCTGAAGATGATCAACAATAAATGATGGAAACGTCCGATATCACACTGTTGTTTTTTACATTAAATTGAATCGTCTACCACCATCCTAGATCACAGGCTTCGCGGTTTTATCACCTTCTCTGATTATTTCATCGAGCCGTTATTTTAATTTTATTATATTTTTCCTACTAATTAAAATAATGTAGAACAAATTCTATCTATAGATTTTCTACATTTCGAAGAAAGCGGAGCGATGGGATTGCTCCAAGGATATTCTTTAACGAAACTAATTATTATACCTGAGCTGGCGATTGGGGGTATTACAATGAAAATGAACCCTAGCGAAGATCCAGGGACTTCTGAAGAGCGTAAATGGGAGAGGTGACGTATCACCTAGTAATGCGTAAACGACGTGGATTGAGTAGTGCCTTACTGGGCCTTGTTGTGGGATTGATTCTCGGTTTTTTTATCCTGAGCTATCGCCTAGTCGTCACGAATCAGCAACAACAGGTCACCATTTGGACTTCTATGCCTGGATTACGATCGATGCCGAGAACGTTGGTTCAGAACATACTGGAGCTGAAAGATAACGAGATCAACAGTTCGAGCTCGAATCTGGTGTTTGTAGGAGTGATGACGGCTCAAAAGTACTTAGATACGCGGGCGAAAGCTGTCTATGAAACGTGGGGCAAGGAATTACCCGGTAAGATCGCCTTCTTTTCATCGGAATCTTCAACAGTCCCGAAAAACTGCCCGGATCTACCGCTGGTACCACTTCCACGAGTGGACGACACATATCCACCGCAGAAGAAGTCCTTTATGATGCTGCAATACATGTGGAATAACTTTGGCGATCGCTTTGAATGGTTTTTGAGAGCGGATGATGATGTGTATGTGAGGACAGATCGGCTGGAGACGTTGCTGAGGTCTGTTGACTCCAGAAAAGCAATGTATATCGGACAGGCCGGCAGAGGAAATTCAGAAGAGTTTGGACTGCTGTCATTGGAATATGACGAGAATTTCTGCATGGGTGGTCCGGGAGTGGTGCTATCCAGGGAGACACTAAGAAGAATTGTGCCACACATCAAGTACTGTCTGCGGCATTTATATACCACACATGAAGATGTCGAGCTAGGCAGATGCGTAAAAAAATATGCAGGCATTCCTTGCACTTGGAGCTATGAGGTAATTTGTTTTACATAATCACGATGTAATACCTATAGAGGATTGACGTTGTTGAAAATGGTTATATTTAAATGTAAAAGAAAAGTTTTATTTAAATGAGTAAAAAAAGAAAACAGTAGAGTATATAAAATAATAAGTAAGGTTTAGAAATTTAGAAATTAGTTTTGAAATTACAACAAGTTATATTCTGGGAAAAATCTTTTTTCTAAAATTGTGAAAAGTCGATAAATGAAAATAACATTTATTTTATAATTTTTTTAAAAATAAGTATATTAATACATGCAAATAAAATAAAGGAAAAAAACTATTCAAACATATAAAATAATATTTTATTACCAAAATTTGCGCTTATTTTTTTGCGAGAGGAATTTAGACTTTTTAATTTATATGATTTGGTTGCTTCATCGCCAAAAATACAATGTGTATTGTATGTACACAGATTGGTAATTCGAACTTTTTATCTTATCATAACTCAACAAAAAATACATGCTAACTGTTATCTTGCTGACAATGAGTACCAAAACTTTATTGCATCTTATGCATTAAGATTGCTATTTTTCTCTATCGATTAAAACGATAGCTGGATGACAAGTGTGATATGTTTGACAAGAATATAAAATATTAAAGCTGTGTGTATGTACATACACATATATATATTTAGATTTTTTACTGAAAATTATTATTATTATTATCTTATTTATTACACATTTACCTATAACAGTACTGTGTGATTCGTGCTATTATGAGTAACACTAATTATAAACAGGAGATATTTTTTTTTATTCTCACTCTAAAAACTATATGATTATATATTGTGTTCGTTTATTGTCATTTGTGATTTATTAACTATTTCGGGTGACTGAACTTCTTCAGATGAACTTTTGTCTTTTATGCTAAGACTTGATATATATAGACCATCGCAGAAATTCTACTCTGTTAAACCAAATCTGATCGAACTATTCTTCATCTTGACATTTAGTCACATTAAGTATCGTTTGAACAATAATTTTTTTGTCACAAAGTACTAAAATCTTTTTTCTTCAAAATCAAAACAAGAAATGTCATTAAAGAAGCATCAATGATCAATTTAAAAAAAAAAATTGAACAATTATGCAAACATGGAGTAAAACATTTTGATAATCTCTCTCTCGATAAAAAGAGACTGCCAAGTATATTTAAAATAATTCACTTATTAATAATTTATTATTTATTCTTGAAATACGTACGTGAACAACGACGATGTCTTGTCTTGTTCCGACTGCACTATAGATAGGATTGCCAACGCACTTGTGTAGGTGCACGCGGTTTTTGATCACATGCGTTAATATTACTGGCACAACACACGGACGAAAGTACACGGATGAGGATGTTACTCGTTAGGTCTGCACAAATCGTACCCTGCTAACCTACTGCCTAGAATCTATTCATTCTCGTCTTGACACTCGACATAAGGTCAAAACACTTAACAATTGTTCGTGCGACATGCAACACTTGTGCACGTAATTTGCCGCCTGGCAAATACAGGTATATGTTTGCATGTTCAATGTCTGTTGACGAGTGATTGATCGATTCTGGCATCCTCTAGATTCGATGAAAAATTTACGATTTTGGCAGTGTGTGTGTGTCTTTGTCACTTGTCGTTTTTTGTTGTTACAAGCGTAAGAAATAGCAACAATATGCATCAAATATTAATAAAGTAATATATAAATATTCGAAAATAAATTCATGCATATCTACATATACGTATAAGATATGATTTAGATGAAATTAAAACTTCATGTTTTTTTAATAACAATTATTCAATTCTTTAAATAAATATTTTATCTCAAATATCTATAATTAAGAAAATAAATTTTTTTTAATTTGTACTAAAACTTTTATTTTTTTTTATCAATAAAATTATAAAAATACTTTTATAGATACTTTTAATTATTGAGGTATTTTGAATAATTTTTTATTTACAATCTGAAGATTTGAAAAAGATAACAAATCTATTAGTAAACATATGATTAAAACAACAAATTTGTTGTACCACGACGCAACACATTCAAAATGCTTGCTGTCATGAAGAAACTATGTTATTTCATTGAAATAAAAAACCACTACACCCAATTGTATCTAATCAGCACTCCCACAGCTTACAATTAGTTTTCGTCTAGACATAATTAAAAAAAAATAAAATAAAATAAATAAAATAAATAAAAAAAATAAAATAAAATAAAATTAAATTAAATTAAAAATTGAAAATATCAACTGTACGCGACGTTCTTATAATAATAATTATTAGGTCGTAATGCTCAAACAGGAAGTCTGTACTTTAACTCCATTTCTGCGCGTGTTAATTGCCATTTACCGAGGCTCGCTTGTGCGTGCATTCAGACATTCGGAACGAACTAATACTCGCACAAAATCGACAGACGCAATATTATTGTCGCGATGAAGTATACCAGTGCGCGATTTAATATGCCAATTTGTTGTTGTTCCTAAATTAGGTTCGGCAAACACAAAGAAATGATCCATCAAAATCTGCCAAACAAAAGAGACGCAAGTGTTGCTGATATGCTAAGTTTTCACACAATAGCAAACAATTCCTTAAAATGCAATACTAATTATATTCTAATAAAATGAGAAAAAAAACATTAATCCAATGTGATTTAAAAAAGCAATGATTGTACTTACTGTTGCTTATTTTCTCTTTCTTCTCAGAATTAATAATGTTCATGATATACTTGATGACGATGTCGCAGATGCAATCCATTCTTTATCACAACAGCAGCGGGGCTCAGGCGTTCACCGGAAATCTCAAGAAAAAAGAAGTTCATCGTGCCATTACTTTGCATCCTGTGAAAAGTCCGCCTCACATGTACAAACTGCACAATTACATGAGGGTTGGTATTATCAAGCGCTGTGTAATTATGATAATCACTATAATTGCGTGAAAAACAATCGCTGCATTATTTATCCGTAATTGTGAAATAACTTGACAACCGTTACATGGCGAGCGAGTAATATGAATGATGTGAAAGAAGAGTACTTTTCATAATTAATACTTTTAACGCTTACTATGCACGATTATTTTCGATAACATTAAAAAACGTACTTTTATTACGTGTTTAGAATCAGTCGCTATCAATGCGTAAATCGACGTGTCGTATATAATTGATAAAATAATAATAATATAATTATTTATAGGGTTTGCGAATACAAGATCTACAACAAGAACGAATTCACTTGCACAGAGACATTTACACGATGGCCCAGGAATTGGGAGTCAGCCTTGAAACCTTAAAAAATTACAAAATAGCGGAAGGCATGCGTCTTTTTCCGGTCAATTTTAATTCCGAGGATTATCCCGGCGACACGGATATTCTAGGTGATTTCTCATTTCCGCTAATGACCATAGAAGCCAGCTATACGTTCATAAAACTATTCATAAAACAAGATATGAGTATAAAACAACTATGCTTTACATATTTCATTTTGCTATTATTAGAATTACATTATTCTGCAACTGTGTATATTGTGTGTTTCAGAAATTTTATTAGATAGTTTATTAGATATTTTTCTTGACAAACAAAATGTTAATCTTTGCACAATTTTTGTCTTTTACAAATTTTTTATGATTTTTACACGGAACAACATTCTATATAAATCTCCATTAGATGTTCATTAAATGTCACATTGAGTTATGTTTATTAGAAGTCTAATAGACATTATGTCTGTATGGATTCTCTCTCTCTCTCTCTCTCTCTCTCTTTCTATTCTAGTTGTAAATAACAAAATTTACCTAACATTTTATTATATAACACTTTTGCACTTATTATGCACATGTTCATTTATAAGTTATCGTTTCGAACGCGAGTCTTCAACCAAGAATTTTTCACCGATATTTTATGTCAAATCATATTTCAGAGAGATTACAAATCTATTTGAAACCGGATATGCAATATATCTTGTGGAAAGACAAGAATCGCGATGTATGATTTTATATTTATCATCGTTACTACGTTGCGTCTTCTCGTATTACATTTCACTGAGTGTTTCTTGCCTCGCCACAAAATGACCGCACAAGAATTACGTACATAAAAATTTTTCAGACTGAATTGATATAAACATTATCAATATTATTGATCAACATTATTGATATAAACACTCTTCGCACAGTTACAAATTCTTGATATCTAACAGATCTACATCTAAAGATTTCAAAGCGGAGACCTTGTTGTTGTTAATGAGTTCTTTTTTGTACATTTTCTTTTATAAATTATTCATATTTTTATAAATTATTTTTATAAATTAATTTTTTTATATTTTTTACCTCACATATTTTAATTTATGTTTTAATTTTTTAATTATTATTTTTAAGTGTTTTTACATTGTTTAACAAAATTATTCCGCCCGTATTTAGTTTAACTTAACATTGTACTAATACTTAAATCGAGATATCCATAAAACTATTAGATTAACGATTTCAACAACGATTGTATTATCCTAGATAGTTTTTATTGATAAATCTATTTTGCGTAATTATATTATATATACACGAATGATGGCCGATTTAGTACGCAGAGATACGAACTGAGCATACGACACGCTTTAATTCAACTTATGAAACGTAAACGATCAAGAGAATCTTGCTACGTTATTATACCAATCATTTCTATTTTCTACATATCTCGCAAAAGATTTCGCGGTTGTCTTATTGTTAGTAGCACGTTAACTTACATATCTTGTATATACACACGTAATAAATCTAAATTAACTGACTGAAAACGGAGCATAGTATACCAATAAAGTTGTAGTTGAGGTCGCGGTTCAAGGCACATCGAGATCTCAAAGAAAGTTACTACATCTACTTACTTCCTCAAATTAATTTTCTATCATTTCATGTCTGTGAAACAGTTCCGTGAACACTATAATAGTATATCTATGCGTATCTGTGAGTTAATATTAGAACGGCCAAGTAAAAATGTCAAATACATATTTAAAAAGTTGACTTTTATATTTTAATTTCTTTCTTCATGCTTCGAATTAAATTCAAATATTGTTTTTTTATCAAGTTTATTATATAAAAATATATATAATACAAATGTAAAAGGCAACAAATCAAAACTGCATTTTACCTTCATGAAATTTAAAATGAAATGTTTAAATTGGTTTCTTACTTTTTATATATTTGAATGTTATGAGATGCTTTTTTTAGAAACGTGTTTTTGACAAGCGCTAATTAAGAAAATCAGTTTCAAAAATTTATTGATTTCTTACACAAAATTATGTTTGTTTAGGTGTGCCTGCGAGTCTGCGTTCATTTAAACCGTCTTTAAGCGATGAAGTAATCTCGTGGGACTTTCTCTCAAAACTAGAATACAGTTTGACAGACTCTAATCCAAGACGACGTATTCACAGCGATATAAAAGAAGGTCTGGAAGATATTACTAGAGAGGTCATGGCTTCTATCAATTCCTATTCGAGGCAACGCGGCCGCGTTGTTGAAGAACGCTCAGCTCTTTACGGATACAGAAGGGTGAACTCTTATGGGGCTGACACAATATTGGATCTTTTATTAGTTTATCGGAAGTATCGCGGCAGAAAAGTAACGCTTCCTGTCAGGCGACACGTTTATCTTCATCAACACTTTACCGGTATATATTTATATAGATATATCTTTATGTTATGTAGATATATACATGTATATAAATATATAAATATATATATATATATATATATATACATATATATATATATATATATTTTATATCATATTTTCATCTTATATCGTTTTCATATCTTTTTGTCTATTATTATTGTGTACGTGTATGTGTCTACAAGTATTAACTTTTAATACTTGTAAATCCTCTAAACTTGTCCAAATGATTTTTGAAAATGAGATATTTTTCAATATATTAAAAAAAAGTTTTTGATCAAAATTTTAAATATCAAAACTAATGTAATTTTTTTAATTTAGAATGTTGACTAAAAACACATATTTGTGATAAAACTTTCAAACTCTCTCTCTCTCTCTCTCTCTCTCTCTCTCTCTCTCTCTCTCTCTCTCTCCAATTAAAATATTTCCAGATTATTAATCAAATTAATAGATATTTCTTTTTATAGGATTAGAGATACGTGAGACAGTAAACGGCGTCGAAGTTAATTCTCATTTTATGGAATCAGATAATATACCTATTCACACTTTATTTCACGATGGCTTTCTGAATCTCAACTTCAATTCTCAAGAAGAAGATCCAGTACGAAGCAAGACTATTAACTTTATTTTGCCCTTGTCAGACCGCTACGAAATCTTCCAAAGGTTTCTTCAAAATTACGAAGATATCTGTTTGAGTAACGGTGAGAAAACGTCTCTGCTCGTTGTGCTATATAAGAATGAAAACACTTTCAACAAAACGATAGATTTGATCGAGCAGTTCAAGTACAAATATCGCAGCGCCAGCGTAGACATTTTACCGGTTTCTGGAAAATTTTCCCGAGCCAGAGCATTGGACTTAGGCGTGTCGAAACTACAGATCAACGATCTGATGCTATTCATCGATGTAGACATCGTGTTCACAAATTCAGCATTAAACAGAATTCGTTTGAACACGCTATTAGGCCAGCAAGTGTACTTTCCGATTGTCTTCAGTCAGTACAATCCCAAAGTTGTCTACAGCGAGACCAAGAGACAAGATAAGCCATTTATCATAAATGAGATTTCCGGACATTGGAGACAATACGGTTTTGGAATCGTTTCTCTGTACAAGAAGGACTACTATACTATTGGTGGTCTGGATCTCTCAATCCAAGGATGGGGTAAGGAGGATGTGGAACTCTTTGAGAAAGCAGTTAAGTCTGGTCTTGACATCTTCCGAGCCGCAGATAGACACTTGGTGCATATGTATCACGAGATAGAGTGCAGCAAGGAGCTTTCCAGCCTTCAATTATTCATGTGCATGGGATCTAAGGCTGATACATACGCTAGCATCGAGACCTTGGCTGATATAATCTACAGAAATCCGGATATATTGCGTTTCGCCAAAAAAAAAAGACAAAAGATAACCAATTCTGCTGGTTGATCTTGCTAAAGATAAACATCGGTTGTTGAAAATATAGTTGCTAAAACGCGATATAATTATTTAATTTATTACAAATTAAAAGATGCGAATAAAATGTTAATGCTTTATTCTGTTACGCACGTCTCTCTTGATAGCGGCTTTATTAGTTGTGAAATATGATATATGCATTATATATATAGATGAATGGATTATCGAAACACTTTAACTTTGGTGCCAATACATTTTGCTGATTATGTCTTGTAAATACGATCATGATGTGTAAAACAAACAACATGAGACAACAAATAAAAAATTAATATAATCTGACATATTGTAGATTAAATGTGTATATATACATATATCAAAATTTTAATCCAACAACACATTTTTAAAATTTTTATTGTGATTTATAAAGATATTGTATTAACGTAATAATTTTTGAAAACAGATCTGGAGATTGATGGAGATCACCAAAGTCACTACAAGCATATGTCAATAGATTTCTAATATTGAATATTAAAGTCATATATTTGATTTTAGTAGTTCATAAAATGAGATTATTATCCACTGCCCAATAATTTTTTTATTAAATCCAAGAGATCATTAAAAGTTATATAATACGTAATCGATAATCTTCTGCATGACTAGTATTTAAATGCCCGTAATAAACATAACATATATTTTATGAACTTGCTCTAATGTATAAAGAAAAAAATAAGTTTAGATATTATAAATCAATGTGATATTGTCGTGCCTTTTATAAAATTCTTTTTTTCTTCGTAATTTTATGTACTGCCAATTATAACAAGAATATAAATGTATATTATGACTGTGTGATGTGTATGAGATACTTTTCTAAATTGTTACAATAACTTAGTATCTCTATATCTATATACAAAAATTCTGTCTGCAATCGATATGATATACTCATGTTTAATTGAATAAAAAATTCTTATTAAATAATATAACGTCACTTTTACACACATACAAAATATCCATAAATTATTCCTTTAAATTACTATATTATAAACTTAAAAAAAAATATATATAAAGTCAAAAAAGAATCGATCTTATACGATCTGTTACAATTAGTGATAACTCATCAGTTTTTCTTTCCAAGTAATGATTACACATCTGAAACAGAAGAAACGTCTACAAAACAATAATGACACAATTTAATATGTAATACTATTTATTTGATAAAAAAGATATTAACGAAATATTTATTTATGTAGTGCAACGTAAACAAATGATTATATGTCGATATGCTATCATCAAATAATTAATATTATAAAGTATACAAGCTAATGTTATAAAGTATTTTACAATACATGATTCGCGCGTGGAAAAGAAAGACAGCGGATTTTCTTTTTAATAAAAATTACTGCAATAAAGATAATTAATAAGATGCAATAAAGATAATTGACTGCAATAAAGATAATTAATTTCTAGAAGTTTCAAATAGTTCTTGAAACGTTTAATCACACCGACATATACGTATGTATATTCAAAATATGTATGTATAACTTATACAAAATATAATCTAATTCTAATTTATATTTTTTTCTTATTAAACGGCATCGTAACCACGAAGAAAAACAGCTGTCTCACAGACTTGCATTTTATTACGGCGATAATAGATAATACCTATAGAGCGTATCAGCTCAAGCTCAAGGCTGGTGTGTACGTGGCATTAACAACGACGCATAAGAGAGATATCCACTCGTAACTTGTCAGTGTAATCGTTGTCAATGTCTCGTTACGTGTGTTACACGTTGTGAGAAAAAACCGACGGGATCATCAACTTTTGCCGTCTGTTCTCGAGCTGAGAGATGTATTCATTTACTACAAATCAGCAGAGAGTTAAAAGCATTTCAAGTAATCTGTATATTTCTGCAAGTAGGTATATTCAGAAATACTGCTAATTGCGAACCAATTGCGACAAACATCACATTTTAGTATGTGTGTGCGTGCTTAAAGTTGTTGCCGTTGTCAAATAAAACAAGAAATACGAGAAATATTTTTATCTTTTTGCAAAAATATTTTTTATTGTGAAAATCTCTGAACGTATAAGCTACTATAAGCTATTGTGAGACATCGTTTCACTAATGATCGACAATTAACAACCAACATCATCAACGATAACAGTGAATACTATGTCATTATTTTTTACCCATTCATAAAAATTAATAGATGTTTAAGAACGATCGCATAGTGATTTAAGTAATTCAAGAAGAAATCTTTTGTATATCATATTTTGCAGTAACTACGTTCTGATCGAAGTATTTATTAAAGAATGAAGGGATTGTGGGTGATTCTGTCGATCTTAGTGATTACTACTATTCATTTGTTGGAGGGGAAAATACTCGCACAATGCGAAGCCGTGAAAGAGCTGGAGCGAGCCAAAATCGAAAGAACCTTTATGAGCAACTGGGTCTGCCTAATGCAAAGCGAAAGTGGAATGAACACGAAATTAGTCACTGGTCCGAAGACAGCATCCAGCTACTCCTTTGGTATCCTGCAGATCAACAGCGCCAAATGGTGTACCCGAGGACGTACAGGTGGTATTTGCAACAAACGCTGCGAGGACTTCATAAATGACGACATACAAGACGATATTGCGTGCGCGAAAATCA
Source organism: Pseudomyrmex concolor (assembly GCA_014839585.1). Classification (NCBI taxonomy): domain Eukaryota; kingdom Metazoa; phylum Arthropoda; class Insecta; order Hymenoptera; family Formicidae; genus Pseudomyrmex; species Pseudomyrmex concolor. Next base: position 25,459 of record QVOB01004260.1, on the reverse strand, counting down.
TTTTCGATCGAGAAGGATTTAAGGCGTGGAACGGATGGATAAAGATGTGCAAAAACAAACCGTTGCCAAATATCGGCCATTGTAAACGAAAAAGAAGAATGACGGATGAAATCAAAGAGATTGATTTTATGACGATCCTTCTGTGACTATGATGCCGTTTGATACAATGAACTGCCAAAAAGAGGCTTGATTTCTTTACATATTAAATAAGTATGTAAATTAGATTAAGATAAGTTAAACTTGATAAGAGATATTAATTCTTTACTTTAGAAAATTTTATCATTTTTAAGTACAAATTTATCAAGTTTAATTTAATAATAAATTTTTCCTTTATGTGTACCTTATACATTTGTATTTATACATATTGAAATTTAGCTGCGATTGTATAATATATCAATAATATATTTTGCTAGAGTTTTTTTTGTGTATCACAGTAGAGTTTTTACTAGCTGAGGTTTTAATCGCGCAGTAACAGTGTCACATCGATGTTATAAACGCAATGTGTTATACAAACAAAATGTATGTCAAAATATTCTTTGAATATATAAATTGATTCAAGCCAGTTGTGACGTAAAAAAGTTCACATCACGAGACGCAATACAATGACTTAGAAATTCTGCTGATTAGATTCACAAAACTGTACGTGATAAGAATTCGCTAAGGCCTTTCCGATTTCATTATTATTTGCGCGTGCTTTTTTGTTAGTGTACAAAATTAAAAATTAGAATAAACAAAGTTTTTCTGTAATATATAGAAACTATGTATGTTTATACATATATTATAATATACGAGAAAAACATGTACCTCTCGTGTTGCATAAATTTATTTCAAATATATTTATACAAATGTTGAGATTCTGATAATTCTGATACATTAAAATTCAAGAACTTGTATTCTTAAACATAACTTCTGCGAATACAGTCGGAATATGCGAAAGTGCAGCTGGTTCTAAATTCGTCTTTCAAAGAAGCGATATCAAATCTCCAAGGTTGCGAGATATAAAAAGATCGACGAATGATTCTCATCTTTATGTAATGTGCGTTTCTGCAATTGATGTATTTTTTTTAATTCAATATCAAGATCAAATTTTGACGTCTCGGCTGATCGTATAAAATCGAATAATATATCTGCAATATCATAACTTATTTGTATGAAATTTGCGACATAATAACACTTTAAATAATTATATCAATAAACAATTTTCTCTCTTCTTCCCTTCCTCTCTCTCTCTATCTCTTAAAAAATATTATCTCACTTGTAACTTTAAACCTAACAAATTTAATAATTTTATATATACTACACGATAACACACAATCAACTAATTCTCCCATAAATATTAATTTTAGCAAATCATTATAATAAAAATATATATCTTGAAACACGTTACGAATAAAAGAAAAATATGATTGTCATAAGAACCGATAGAAAATCAATTTTCTTCGGTACATTTAATTCAGGAATTTCTCTAGTTTCTCTTTCTTTTTTTAAAAATCAATTAGATCATTTGTTTGGATTTGCACTTATGACGCATACGAAGCTCGAGCGCGTGAATAATTGCATAGCAAAGCGTTTACTTAACAAGTAAAACAACTAATATTTACAACTATTATATTCAAAACTATCTACCATCTAAAACCACTCTGTAGAATTCTAATAAAACATAGTCTAGATTTAGAACAGTACAAAGAAAGACGCAATTGTCTTATGAATATTAATTTATTAATTTTTTTTATTAATTATAATTCTACTAATTTCCTAAACCTTTTTTTCATCATTGATTTTTGAAATTTGCATTTCACAATGATTGATTGTAAATTGAAAAATCTACTGTGTTACGTCATATACTTTATTTCTGACAAAATGTTAATCAAATAATATATCGAGCCGAGCTGTCTTTCCACACGATCGCTGCCAGATGTTAAAAGAGCTCTGATGTACTTGGCTCAGACGGACGTTTGCCACAAGGGTGTATGTATGGTAAGTGTTTTATCATCGTAGTCCCCGACTACGATGCACCTTTCACTAGCGGAAGTGAGCTGAGGGCAGAAGCGTGAGAGTGACTTGGATCATCATACGTTTGTAAGAAGCGAGCGCTTGTATTCTCGAATTAGATGTTAGAATTTTCGAGAAAAATATTTATTAGATATTATTACTTGTAAAAAAACAGAGTTTTATTCTTGTTTTTATATATATATATATATAATATATATATAATATTTTTATACTTTGTTTATAAAGCAATATTATTTATAAAGTAATATTTTTTTTTCTGTACGTCTTTCACACTAAATTTTAGTTGAAAGTTTTAATAGCAATATTAATGTAGAAGAAAGTAATTAATTCTTTTATTATTATTGAAGATAATCATTTGGTTTCTTAAAAAATATTTAATATATAACGAAAGTAAGACAATTGCAGTTCTCGCATAAAAGCAAGAGCTTATTCGATATCGTCTCGCAGCAGCAATTAATGCATACAACGCGTCGGCAGACGTGCAATGTGCGAATCTAAAAAGCGCAATGCGCTTTCTCATCGTTTTATGATTGCGCAATCGCGCGAAGATAGATGTACGTAGAGCGTAATGAGTCTCTTATTAGTCTCTCTCTTATTCGGTGCTCGGCCGTCTCGCGAAAAGACGCGCTTTAATGGCAAAAAATCATCATAACCGATTTATCGGTGAATAAAATTATATAGGAAGTGAATCTAGACTCCGCCGTAACTTTGCCATGCAACTTCTATTATCTCCGACTTTCCTTTGATATCAGTTGTTTATTATACATTATTAATGACTCTTGCCACTGTTCTTATTTCGTAGGTAGATATAAATATAATAGACGTGGGACTCTGACTTTATAATTACTAACTAAACTCGGATTATAATTTATGTTTGCACAAATTTCAATATATTGAAGACATTAGAAAAAATAAGTTTTACGTTTAATTATGACAGGTATGATACGATAATCGATAAATAGATATATCTATCAATGAAACAATGTCTAATTTATTTTCACTTTCAATTTCTCTATTTCACACATGTTTTCCCAATATTATAACCTTAGAGAACTTTTATATTAATTGCAAAGGGAAATTTTTATTTTTTTTCTTCCGAAATTTTTACGAAATTCTTTATTTTTTTTTTATTGCAGATGTAATTCAAGTAATTCAAGCAATTCACTAGAAAAAGTGATGAGCCGTTTTTGCAGAAAAGTAAAAAAGTGACTTTGTTCCAAAATAATCTGAAGTTCCATATTTTACTTCTGACAGCCACATAAAATATTCGCACGAAATATACGACGCAATTGGAATCACGTTACGGAAGACAACGCAAAGCGACGCTTACGATGTCGGACCTACATGGTGGGCATAACCGATGTTAGCAGTGAAAGGATTAATTCTGCATGTACTCAGGGAGTGACATTCAAATGTAGATGTTAAGCTTCATCCACTCGTGTCCAACGCTCTTTTACCTATGATTGGACCGATATCGGCAAGTTTATAATTGATTATCGGCGCTTTTGTAAGAAAGAATTTCTGCATGTAAATACGTTTGTGTAATCACAAATGTTATAATCTAAGAGAAATTAGATTAATTTAGATTCAAATAGAATATAAAATCTCTTTCTGTTAGACATAAAGTTACGTCTGATAATATGTAGCGTTGAATTATTTTAATAGCATATGAATTCGTGCGCTTTTTAGCATTATTTACTAAATTATACATCAGCCATATAACGAAGAAGGCTACTGTAGACGATAATATATATGTTTGCGAAACAATACTGATATCATCCAGTAATCGTAAATCAAATCTATGTTCACAATCTCATAAACATGACTTGTGATAATTGTGGAGTAAATATTTCACGTAGTTCACGTGCGCACACATATTATAATTATTTGCTATTGCGTAAACAGGTAATAAATATATTTCCTTTGTCATATTGTTTATAATTTATAGATAAAAAAAAACAATTTCGAAAGCAATTTAAAGCTTAACATAATTAAATAATCACGCTTTTTTTAAAATCTTGTTTCTATCTTTAATTTTTTATATATGTAATGTAACAATATATATGTACACATATGTATATATGTATATCAAGACATTATATCAGCATTTATTTAAAATTGTAATAATTTACAAATAATTACAATGTATAATGATCACAAACACCGCTTAAAGAGTTAATACAGCGCGGGAAGAAGGAAGTAGCGAATTTATCGTCCGATTACATCGAGAGATCGTCGGTCGGGATGAACGCGCCAATGAAACTTGAGTGACCTTTGCAAAGGTCTTGCTGCTTTGCATCGAAGAAAGTGAGGAATCTGAGAAAATGGAAACGAAGAAGCCCATAATTGTGATTACGCTCAAGTGCAGGCAGTAACGGTGCATTCTAAACCAGAATAGTTTGCCATTGATTTAAAACAGCAACACATGCTTTACGTGGGGGAGAGGGAAAAGGGGAGAAATGTGAAGTCAATGTGAAATAAAAATAGAATCCTATAAATTATAATCTTTGCTAAAAAGAATTCGACTTTAAAGTTTTTACAAAATTGATGGTTGCCATGTAATAGTTAATCTGAAACGTCTTTTAATTTCGTCTTTTTAATTGAAAGTAAAAGAATCCGCTTAATTGGAGATCAAGATGACACACAACTATATATTGAAAGTTTCGGTCAAAAGATTCTTGGAGAAAACAGACGCAATCGTGTTGCTAGAGATTAACCTAGAATGCAAAAGACTGCGTGGACGATAACATTATTACGCTGCTAAGCAATTGCTCAATCGTTAAGTAAACGCGCATCTAGCAACGTCTACAAGTTGACGTAACTAGAATTTCCAACCAATTGATTCGATTTCACGTCGTTAAACACAACTGCGAAAAATATTGCAAGATACATTCTGTTTCTACATAAATATATCAATGCTGTTTCGTATAATTGGATATACATAAAATATTGAATGTTACGATGCTATTTAATTGTTTCTGACATTTTTTAGAAGATAAAAAAAATTCTGAAATAAACAAATTTGTTACTGTTACAGATAAATGATCACTCGTCTATGTAACAAAATAAACTATGATGAATAAAATTATTTTTTTTATTATTATTTAGTTTTTTACGTATTATTTAATTTTTAAATAATTAAAAAATATCTATGTTTTGTAATAAAATAGAAATTATAACATCTGGTGCATGAGCTATGTAAAAAAAATGAAGTCCCTGCTTATTATTGCGACGTCGCGCTGACGTTCATACAAACAAACCGGAAGCGTTTCACCGCTTTTCACATGCCGTAGTGATAATTACCTTTGTAAAAAGATATTCATGATTTTTTTCTAAAACTAGCTTAATTTCAATACTAACAAACCTGTGCTCGCGAATACACTTTTGCTTACGTTGTCTGATTTGTAAATGAACGTATTTTTCATACGGCGCGACATATACCATTTTGAGACTCTGTTCCGGTAAAAAGATTCTTACATTGCTTGTTACTTCTTAGGAATCTTCTAGACATCAGTCGCGCACTTTCTCCAACATTAGACGTTGATCTATATGTTTAAATAATGTATGCAAATTTCTACATTTACATTATTTCAAATTTTGATAAGAGAGTCTCGATCAGAAATGTGTCGAAATAACAATTTTGACAGATTGCACTAACGATGAATCATTCCGCTAGAATTCAAAAAATTTTGCTGAATATGTATTAGATGTTACAGCACAAAATATGTATGTAACTAACTATCGTAACAAACTGTCGTTATTTATTTTTCACATTCGCATCGAGTTATTTTATTTTATTTTATTTTTTTATTGATATCTTTTTCTCTTTTGTAATTTAGTTTCTAAGAAATTCATTTGGCACAAAACACTTTTATATTACAATAATTCTAATACATTTTAGAAACTTTATATTCATTTTATAAATTATTTGCCTTAAAATATAAAGATATCTCGGATACTTACTGCAGTAAATGTACACAGAAAAACTGATGAATAAATATTGTGTTTACTACGTATCTACGCAAGTGACTTGTACTTTGTTGATTGAAAATTTTCGGTTTTCCGTGCACGTTTAAGAAAATTGTTAAGAACATTAGATGCATAATAAAACGTTCATTGTGTTGTTACGCATGGAGTAACATATGCGCACTGGATATTGTAATTCCTGCAAACTAGATTAAGGAGAGAGAACATCCTCACTTGTGCAAGAGAGTCCAGTTAAACGCAGACTTGCTACGTTTCCCCGGAGCAATTTTGCGTAATCATAGCAAATGCCTGCCGGCTTCAACGTTGCTAACGACTACTGCACTTTAATAAACGAGTCTCTTGCCACAGATTCCTAATTTCGTATATATTATCTTAGCGAAAGAGCCATTATTTTTATTTTCAGAAACATGTTGGAAAAGATTATTTCGTTATAAAAAGTACGATCAAACCTGATATGATGAAATATAATAAGGAGAATGTGAAATAATGGCACATTTAATTTTTATGAAAAAACATGAAAATAATTATGAAAAGAGATTAAAATTTATAGATATTAATTTAGTAAAAAAATCGAAGGAAATATGCAGTTAATATACATAAATATACAATCTCGAAAACTACAAAAATGTCATATATGTATAACGTATACAAAAGCATTGCCGATTACATAATTTTACTACTTAGAAAAATTTTGTCGAAATAATTCGAAGCAGAAGAGGGTCTGATTTTACCGGCGACACTAATTGTCAGAAAAAAGCTCGAAAGTTAGCTGAGAAATCGACGTGTGCATCATCGCTAACGTAGCATGTGCAATTGAATCACAGAGAAAGGAATAGTTCACGCACAAATATTTGCAGACATATTCGCGTCAGAGCGCTAATGTAACAAGAGCATCGTGCCGCTTGTGACGGAATGGTTTACAGCCTCAGCTATGTGACGCTTTACAGCCTCAGCTATGTGACGCAAGTCATCGCTTGTTTCAAACAGATCGCATGGATATCACGTTGTCAGTGATGACGGTAAAACACACTGAATACCTACTAGTTGAATCTCGTACGTGAACCGTAACTCGAATCATTACCGTATTCTCTCGGGAAGCGCGGATGATTCACACTAATATCGCGAGGAACAATTTATTTATCCGAGCTTTGCGCGAGCGTAGATTTATTGTTTTTCTTCTTTTGCCTTTCACTTCGAACTCAACCTTTCACCTTATGAAAACACGTAGCTTTTCGATGCTCGCTTCCTTTAGTCTCGCGCATCGCACGCGTATCCCACGCGTTTGGAAAATTACAATATTTAAATAAAAAGTTTAACGCGCACGTTATGGCGACGAATTATATATAAAATTGTTAAAAAAAAAAAAAAACCGCTCTTGACGCTGATTATTAATAAGAACATTACTACTTTTTTTTATAGGTACATACGCGTAAGCGTTTGTTTTTTGATTGGCGATTTGATTGGCGACTTTTGAGAAGCTTAAGCAAATTTTAAATATATTCACTTACAAGCAAGAACACAAATCTGATTCACGTATTATGTTCTCAAAAAAATAATACCACAAACAAAAACATAATACCACATTGTTTTAATATTCACAATTTGTATTCAATTATATTCTCTCTTTGTATCAAAAAGCTTTAATTTGTTTTTATTAATTCGATTTGATTTGTTTTTATTAAATTAATATTATATTGTGAAAAAAGAGACAATTCTCTAGCTTTCGCTTTTTGACGTGTAAATTTGTTTTTACAAGAGGTTTCGGCGAAATTCTTTTCGATATAAAAAGTTGTGAAAGTTTGAACTGTAACCTACACGGCATTCGTGGTCAGTCAGATGATAGTCACACGGCAGTTGTACAATACTTACGTGGACAAGCGTCTAATCAAGCGATATAGCTAATTATTCGATCGTTCAATAGGCTAGCTAGCTGGTGAAAAAATTTCTCGATGGAGAAGTGTATCTATCATAACCCGGTAACGATTATGATAGATATGATATAATTTTTATTACTGACCGACTAATTTCGTATCTCGAATGAAAAGTTGGAAGAATCTCTTTTCTTACGTGAAGTTAATTATTTTGTACAACGTACATATGTTATATCAAAAAAGTGATTGAAACAATTTCATTTTTAATCCAACATTAAAATTAAAAATTGTATAATTAAAACACAATTACATTAGAAAAAATATATAAGAATCTATTGAAATTTTTCACTACAAAATTATTCACTTTTCTACCACTAGTTTTACTAAATGTAAATATGTGTTTTTATTATCAAACATTTTAATGAAATGAAAGATATTAAAGTGATTAGTGTGGATCAAGTTTTTAATTTTCAAGAACATCACACGATCGAGTATATACGTCTTTCTTCGTCCGAGAATTCAACGCGATTCAAGCCTGAAAAAATTGAAGACAAGCTCGTGCTCAACAAAGTCGAATAGATCGCTGCGATTATTGGAGAGAAAGATTCACGCGGCGCGGATGAGAACGACGAAGTGAATAACGTGAAGAAGAAAAGAGAGAAGAAGCTCAGATATGTTCGAGCGAAAGTCAAGCTCGAGTTCAGCAGATTTCCTTTCGTATTGCGCGATCTTGCAACATTAATATCCGAGAAACTCGGATGCAGCACACATTGGGACGTGACTCGGGAAGCTCGAGTATATAACTCTGAATCATCGAGATCGACGGTCGCCGACTGCTTTGCCTATCGAGGAAGTCAAAATTGTGAGAGGATATGACAGCTGTATGTCGACGGCGATATACGCGGAAATAGATACAGAACTATAGATTAAGTTTTTAAACGAGAAAAAGAGAGAGGGAGAGAAACTATATGTAGAAATTTGTATAAATTATTCAGAATTAAATTTTTTACAGACAAATAAAGCAAAAAAATTTTTTTAATACCAAGAATACTTGTATATTTAATATATTTTTTTATGGTAATAATTAATGATCTTTACTAAATATAAATATCTTTTATTTATGTGTATATTAATAACTATGACATAGATCTTTAGATAACAGCAGATGAAAATGTGAATTAATGTAGACGAGTACGTATACAGCGTGAAAAGCCAAGATCATTTCAAAAGCTTTTTTGTCAAGAAATATCAAGATTGGTGATAACTTCCATGAATCCATATATCATCCATGATCGTCATAATCATCTATCGCTATATCATCGTAAGAATTCTGAATGAAGATTATTCGTGATTAATTGTTGCGAGACAAAATCTTACGATTGGTCATCGAATATGTACGATCGAAATACCGTTGCAATGTGACACGTCATTAGTTTCTCTGCGCCATCATTTTTATCCTCAAGAAATAAAATGCTACTAGTAATATTTTACACAGGCTGTTGCGTATTTCTTTTTATTAAAAGAGATAATGATTCCTATATTTTCACGATTCGCGTATTTGTTTGCTTTCACTTTTTCGATCAGTGTTGAAATTCACAAAAGTAAAGTATTACGCATTCAATCGTCATATGTGTATATATACTTTATTATTTTATTTTTCACAGTTGAGTTCTTGACGCTAATGATTTAAGACTATCTTCTAAAGCAAGAAATATTCTCTCGTGTTTTGTTGTTACGGACATCAAACAAACAAACTAAAATCTCTAAACAATATAGTAAAGAAAGTAATTTAAATAATACAAGATTGCATAAATATATATATTGTGTGTGTGTACATAACTGTATATTAAAATCTTAGATTAATGTTAAAAAAATATTAGTAAATAAGGAAAAACAATGTTATTTATTTATCAGGAAGTTTAGTTAAAAAAATATATTCGTAAATCTACTCAAAAATTTAACTTAATCATTATCATTGACGCATATTTCTACATAAAAATGTCATGTCTATTTTCTGAAGAAGAATGTGTAGAAAACATATGAAAAACGTCCCTTCCTCAGATGTTGTAATGATTGTTATTAATGACAATTCGAGATTTAAAGTATCGAGATTTAAAGTATCAAGTTATTTTACCACCAATTCAACTATTATCAAGATTATAGATAAAAATTTACACATACAAAAGAATGTACACATAAAAATTTTCGTCAAAATATTTTTCAATTTATTTTTATTGTAAAAAAAAAACAATTAGTCTCTTCTTGTAATTAAATACTTGTGGCATATATAATTTAATTCAAGGTCTTTTACTCAGCACTGCAAACTTGCGCAACTATAAGTAAAATCGTGATATCTTCACCAACAAAATTCTCAGCATATTTTAATCTACATAAAGATCAGATCCGTTATATCTTCCGTATTATATCTTAAAAGTCAAGATATTGAAGAACATAAGTTAGTGTTGTAAATACAGAAAAATATATATTTTGGTTTTACACATATACATGTATTGTACATGTATATATTAATTTATGTACATGTATATATTAATTTATATTGGTTTTACACATATACATGTATATATTAAAGATCTCGTTCCAGCGCAAAACCGAATATGCCGACACTCAGGTCATGAAATGCAGCTGCCTGTGATCTTTACGTAACAGAATATAATGCCGCTAATACAACGGCGGTAGAAGATCGTGAAAAGAGTTTAAATTAATACGTACATACGCCAGAATTGCATTTCTCCAGTTATACAGTTATGTGTTCCATTAACGAGAACGAACAAACATAGCAAAAACACGTGAAAATAATCGTGAAAATTAAAACTCGCGGTCAGACTTTGTTTTGTCAAGAAAAAAGCCAAAATTTTGCACAAGTATAATATACTCTGTAAACAAAACAAAGTATAAAATAGAACAAATCAGATCAAATGTAGAAGCAAAGAAGAAAAGAATGTAGCGGAAGGCTGGCGGACCAGATACAGGACCAGATACAGGTCGTCATGAAGAAGTGGGCCGAGAGTTCACAAACCAGATAATTAAATTCCTTGCTGAAGAAAGCGTTTTCCCTCTCGTTTAGTGAGTACCATCACCCTCCCACTTCTTACCCCTCTTCAAGTCTCTGTCGAGAATGGAAGCCGGATATTCTGACCAAACGCTGTGTTGCCAGATCACCTGTAATCGACTTCCTTCTCCAGACGCCTTCAGATTTCTCACCTTTGTGACAAATATTCTACACAAGCTGAGTTTTCCTCTAATTATAGTTTAGACATTGATCACTATACAATCGCCAATTTAAGATCCGAAGAAGCTGACAGTTTTACTATCATACACTTCACAATTAATGTCATACAATTTCACAATGTCATTGCAATCAAACAATATAACTTTGCGAACATGAATTTTAGAATACTTATATAGATGCAAAATAAATTCTAATTAAAATATAGAATTCTCTATTTTTATGTGGTAATTACAAAATATAATAAGCATAGACATTTAAAAGAGTGTCTATTAAGCAAGTAAAACCTACTTAAAAAAATAGGCTATAAAATTATTATTTATAATATATTACAATTGATTAAAAAGAGAGTATTTGAACAAGTAACAGCTCTGAAGCGATGCATTGAGAACTTTTATGTCGCAACGCTGCGCTTGTTAATGATGCGTTCATCACGAAATCGACGATTACGTCGAGTCAAATGCACGGAAGCTTTACTGCGTAGTATGATAAAATGATGGTAAAGCATGTACTTTTCTACCTAACCTTTCTACTTTTACAGCGATCAGAGAGTTCGTGACTTCACGCCGGATAATTGTGCACTTCACGGTTCAATCTCGCTTAGACGCGACCCTTACAAATGGCAAAACGAATACAAATGATTTATCGTCTTTATATTAGAAAACTCGATTCGCAAAATTTATATTTTTTAACGTAGATTTTGAAAGAGTTTTATCTTCGACTATTTCGTATTTTGTAACATAATATTGGTAAAAAAAAAATACTGAATTGTAGTGGAACAATTCAATAGCCGTATTATCATAAAATTGCCATGTTACAAGTAAAATATTGCGAGATATAAAACGTTAACATCAAGAGCCTGTTGCTCTTATAATCTATATTCAGAATATCAATTAGACTAGACGAAGATATTTCGCGATAAGGAAAGTCCATCTCAATTAACAGAACTGCTGCTTAGTTATATTCTTGCTGAAAATATTTATCTCTTGATAGATCTTTTCTTCTAGATACTAATCACTAGTTGAATCTAGATTAATGTGCTTCTCGATTGTATAAAACTCAACGCTTCTGAAATACTGCATACTTTTTTTAAAATGATTAATTCAAGATGCAAGAAGAACCACTGGGCTTTTATTATCCTACAAATGAGAATGAGCTTCTTCGAAAAAAAAAAAAAAAAAAAAAAAACGGAAATGTTTCTCTTACGGCGTGAAACGATTAACAGAAATGTCCGATGAGGAAATGGTTCGGTGCACATCCGGTACTAGTATACACTGCACGAACAAAGAAACCTTGTTACATAATGTCCTCTTCTAGTTCAACTCCTGTTATGTGATGCTTTGCAACGTTAGTAAAATAAAATATGCGCCTGTATTTATAAACCTACATTATTAACATACGTAGCCACATATATTCGCGGTATAAATGGCGCAAATTTATCAACAAATAGAATTGTTTTTTTGTTGTATTTTATGACATATAATGATATAAAAATCAACTTTTAATAAATTACGAAAAATCTTTGACGTGTTGCAACAAAGTATCCAACTAAAAAACAAAACTCGATAGATAAGAAGTAGTTTTAAAATATGGAACACATAATGCCACTACAATATTCTTGAATACTAGATAATTTTTACAACAAATATCACAATTTCTAAATTATCTTACAATAACAACTTATAACATAAAATAGATTACAGAGAAATGCGAAGAGAATGCACTAAATTAAAAAGCAAAAATTTTTATAAACTTGGACTTATTGCAAAATATACTTCGCTAAAATATAAAACTTGATTAATATTAGTAGATACAATACATTCTTGTATCGCAATATGTAACTTATGTCTATTAAAAAATCAAACATTAATTTCACGAACTGATGGTTGTTTGTGACTTTATAACGTATCAAGTTATGTTCATTCGTACATTATCTCTGACTATTTCTCATAACTGCTCATATTCTGTCATTATTAGAAAAAAAATATATATACATAGTCTAGCAGGTGGCTAAGACGAAGTCCTTTTCGAGACGTCGTTACAACAAGGAGTGATTTTGACCAAACGAGTCTAGGTTTAGGACACAAGCAAGGATCCGCTGCTTGAGTATCGAGAGAGGCCGCGTTTCGTAAGATTTCATCGTTCGAAATCTCGAATTCACCGGCGATTCCTGGCAAACAGGATAATTCGACGCAAAAACTCGATGGAAAAAAAGAGAAGCAACGAAATCGAGAAAAAGAAGGGAGAGAATTGTCTCACAAGTGAATTACTCTCACTCGAGAAGTCCCCCCGTCTCTTCTTTCGTGGGGGCACTATGTAAAGCCCCCTGCTTCTCCCGAGTATAAATGACTCCGGTCTTACCTTCTACGGAGTCACAGAACTGAGCGGCATCGCAGAAGCCGACATGAATCCTCTGATCGCGGTAAGCACGCTTTTTTTCATAGTTATTAGCATTAAGAAATGGTAAAAAAAAAAAAAAAAAAAAAAAAAAAAAAAAAAAAAAAAAAACAAATGTGCGCGCGATAAATCGTGAAGAAGTGTAAAGAAAATCAAGTGATCGACAACTTGATCAGTAAGAAAACAACGAATACTGATATTCTGTGGATTGCGTATCATCGTTATATACTATCATCTCCCGCGACATGTGATAATAGGCGGTTAATAATGATTTTTTTCTTATATTTTAACGATTATTTCTAATAGTTTTTGTTGAAGAAAATTTATCATAATAAATAAAACTATTAGACAAAAAGAGAGAGAGAGAGACTTTAAAAATAATAAATTTTTAAAATATCTAAATAATATAAGTGATATTATAATTAATTGATTTTCTTTTCCACTTTTTTAAGGGAAAAAAATAATTTTAGAAAATAATTTTTTGTGACTCTTTCCTCAAACTTTTATAGTTCTTGCAAAATAATATGTTGAATTTTTTATTACAGTGTATAATTGTCGGTCTGGCAGAGTTTGCTCTAGCCGAGCCGCCTGTGTCCTCCGGTTACAGCTACAGTAGACCTACCGGTGGTGGAGGTTTCGGCGGCTTCCTCGGAGGTGGCGGTGGCGGTGGGGGTGGCGGTTATACTCAAGTGTCCACCGGCTACCAGACCAACGAAGGTGCTTCTGTAGATGGAGCACTGCTTGAACAAATCCGTCAGATTCTCCTGAAGGAGGAGCAACAGAGTGGCGGATCAGGATTTGGTGGTGGATCAGGTGGTGGATACGCACCTAGTTCTAGCTATGGTGCTCCATCAAGTAGCTATGGTGCTCCATCCCCACAGTACGGCGTGCCCAGCTATCAGACTCGCGTCGTAGGTATTGATCTCGAAGGCATCAGGCAGGCTATTCAGGTAGCCCAGTTCAACCAGATTAGTCAAGGATCTGGAGGAGGTTATCCCAGCGGACCCAGCACTGGGTACGGAGCGCCTAGTAGACCATCCGGCTCCTATGGCGCACCGTATTAAGAGATCATATTAAATTTTTATGATGATGAAGATGATGATGATGAGAGAAAGAGAAAAAGAGAGAGAGAGAAAGTAAAAGAGAGAGAGAGAGAGAGAAAGAGTGAGTGAGTGAGAGAGAGAGAGAGAGAGAGAGAGAGAGAGAACGAAAGAAGCAAGAGAAAAAGTGGGAAATGGTACCCGCCAACGACAACGACTACTTTCCGAGACGCAGCCGAAATATAATATAAACACATAAAAGGATTTATGAAAAAGATCAAATCTACTTGGAAGGTCATGAATGTTTATGAATCACTGGACCAGTTTGTTATAAAGTGACACACTCCTCAAGCTCGGAAGGTTGTCGATACTAAGGTCAAATTGTCACGAATCTGCTTTACAAAGATCAAGACTCAAAGAACCATCCAAGTTGGACCGCTGAAGGTTCGCGTTACTATCTTTGCGGTTTCCAACATTCTTTTATTTTTTATAATTGCAATGTTAAGATATGTAACTAGAGAACAAGTAAAACTGTACGCAAGTAAAAAGACGAGGAAAAACGTAGATCCTTGAGACGAAACCTGATTCGTTGAAGATCAAATAGTCGTCGCTTCAACGGTTCAGGGTGCTCCAGGATTTAGAAGACAGCAGTTCAGCTCACACACACAATATTCCTCTCCGAGTTCTCGACTTGTTGGAGATTTAACGGTCGTCGCTTTGACAAGTTGAGGACCGCGGCAGTGAACGTGGGGCCAGTTTTATCTTCTTTTCTTTGATTTCCCGAGAACGGTTCTTCACAAGACGTGTTTTAAGCAGCAGTTGGCGGGATGCCGAAGAGTTAACCGTACCAAAATCACATCAACTGTCGCGGTCGTTATCCGCGCGCGTGAGATCAACGAGATCAATGACATCTCGGAGAAGACAGGCGCAGTCGTTGACGCAGACGCTTCACACATCACACATTCCCGACAATTGGGATCGCCAGGAGTCACTCATAGAACAAAGAAGGAGCGGGAGGAGGAGGCCGTCAAGCCGAAGACGTGATCGGCGCAAAATAGCGCTCTTTGTAAATAAAATTCCGTCGCGTGTAGCGTTCACTGCGTAACTCGGCTATGTTCCGCCGAAGGGTTGGGTTCTACTGCGAACAACGCGGAAAACATCGCGGAAGATCTTGGAAGACTAATTCAAGACATCCAAAGTCAGTAGATCATGAAAAACAGTCTTCCGACCCGTTTTCTCCTCGAATAGCTCGCACGAACGTATACTCGACTTCGCGCAGGATAAAAATTGAAATTTATCCGTTCGCGAGATCACGATGGTGTTCATCGGTGGAAAAACGAGCTGGTTTGCGGAGCGGACGCCACAACGTGTCGGGCGACACGTACACGAAGCTACGAATACACATTATTTTTGTATACATTTTATTGCTCTACTCCTTAACCACGCATCTTTTTTACTTGTATAAAGGCTTTTTTTGTAGAAAAAAGAATAAAAAAAAACGTCGCCACCGTTAAAAAAACCTTGCGTATTTTTTTCTTTATCACCTCGGAATCGATTCGCTTTTGACTGGTCTTTTCTTTGCGGTTTCTAATCTTACTCTTCTTCCATTAACCAATCATGATTATTCCCTGTTTATGGCGTACGTGATCCCGTCGCCAAAGACATTAGGTTTCTTTGCGCAGATGGTTTTTTTCGGCTTCGCGATATCTTCCGTAGACATCGTTTCTCTTTATCTTCGATGACGCGTTTCGCGTGAGAGATCGGCGCCTTTCTCCTTTCACTCGCACAACCACCATCCAGCAGAATCGCATTATCTTTGATAAAGTGGGGAGAGATTCTCTCCACCTGCATATGACGTAAATGCTTGACGAGCACGCAAAGCAGAACCACTACACGCAAAAGGCCATCATGTTACGAGAGAAAGAGAGTGAGACAAGCATCTGACCAACAGCCAGGATTCGAAAGTGGCTTAACTTTACGATTGCATTAAGAGATGAGTACAATATTCGCCGGGATATTTGATTTAAGCAAAGAATGTCTGGTTGGAATCTCTTTCTTCATTATACTTTCAAAAGGCTACATATATAACACCGCTATTACAATCATGAACGTGTTATACATGAGATTAACATCTAAGCTTCGAGTTCCTTAATTGCGACGAGATGATGTAAGCATATGGCGAGTAGGTCGCAATGGTTGTAGATTTGTGTGCAGAAATTTCGCTAGAATACTATTTCTAAAGAGAAGGCAAACATATTATTATCCTTTCTTCATAATAAAATGCATATACTAAATAATCGGCGATTAATAAATAATTATCAAGATTTCTCTGTATAATCTTATAAGATGATAATAAGTGATAAGATATAAAACATATAACATCATTTCTCAGTTTCTAAGTAATACAAAGTGTATTTGATTTTATATTATATAAAATTCGTTTAATATAATTCCTTTTTATATAATTGTTGTTTTAAAATTTGTAACAAACTAATTGATATAAAAAAACGTGACTTATATTTACTAGATTAATTAAGTTTTGTTATTCTGTCAAATATAGAGCTATTTATAGATATCTCAAAAATATTTAATTATCATATTCTTTGAATAACACAGCTAGACATTTATAACGACATCCATTACTGGTAGTTTTGTGTAATCGCGATATAATCTACATTCACAATGAAAAATTATGTGTATGTATTAACTATTTAGATTTTCTTTGTTACATATAGCTCAGAATATAGTACTTTGCGTCATAAGTGAACACAATTACGAAAAAAAGCACATTATGAAATAAAAAATTTATTAAATACAAACTTTTATTATTAGAAGTCGTAATACGACTCATTCTTTGATACAACTAAAGAGAGAGAGAGAGAGAGAGAGAGAGAGAGAGAGAAAGCTAAAAAGTGAAATTATATTTTATCTTTAATTATTGACAGAACTATTATTAACTATTTTACTTTCTTTTTGCAAATAAAATAATTCACACAGTAATTCATGCAGACTAACTGCACATGCGGATAGATTTCCTTGGAATTCCGCACCTATATCTTTGAGATATTACGAGATGACGTTTAATGTGTGTAAAAAAACTTCATAAATTATAGGTACGTTAAGTTAGATTATACAACTAAAAAATATTAATACTGCGTTAAAACGATACGAACTTGAAACACGGAGAATCAGATAAAGAGGAAGCATTAATATGAAAAAAACATTGCTAATAATATTGAACAGATTCAAATAAAATCACTGAAATATAATATAGTTGCATTTTATGTCTAAAAAACTTTAATAAAGAAGAATACATCCTATCTTTTTTATCAGACATAAACTAGCTATAAGTCATTGTCGATAAATACTTAGTACTGTTTTGTGCCAACAACGTCTATCTATCTATCTATTTTATTATGTTGCACGTAGATCATCAAGACTTGTTTTCGCGTTGCTGAAGCGTCTTTAGAATCAATGAAAAACAACTATAAGATAAGAGAAAGAGATACAACACGCGAGTTTACTACATTTGACGAGCAATAAAAATAAACGCTTTACATATAAGATGTCAGGAATGTCATACGCTTGGAATAATTTTCGCATCAGCAGTAACTTCAGCGTGAGAAAGTTATTTTCTAACGCTGAATCCATTTGCCGAGGAAATTGAATGCTTCAAGACGCAATATTTAAATTTTTTTTGTATAATTACGTAAAAAGTCACGATTTTAAAATTCTGGAAAATCTCATATCCGCTAAGAATACAAACTATCCATATGTAAAGAAGCGTCACAAGCACGTAAAGCGTGTATATAATGTTTCGTTGCGCCACTTGGCAAGACGACGCACGACTGATGACTCCACTACAAAGTGCCCATTAAAAGTGGTTCCGTGAGACATGTAAGAAAACATAGTATATCAGCCGGTCTATCTGTCCCGAAAGACTCACTTGCGACTTGCGACGTCCACTAGGGAAAGTGCCGACATCGAGTCAGGGAGTACGGTGAGATCACCAAAGAAAAAAGAGAAGGGAGACAGAGAAGCGCATGTATGTAAGTATAAAGTACTTACCTACTCGCTATGTGAGATTCTCGGTGGAATTTTGCAAGAAATGCGTTTGAATGTGTCTTTGCCAGCGTGAGAAAAAAGAACAATACGCACCTAAGATAAAGTTAGGCGTTCGACAATCATTCTCATTTTTTGCTGGTAAATAAGTTAATCGCGAGTAAAATTAAGTGGAGTAAAAAGCAAATATTCTACTTGCGCTGCTGATAATCTCTGGAAGAAAAGATAAATTGTTTTTGCAAATCTTAAAATTTTAACAAGTAGTTTAATAATGCGAAATAAGCGTTTATTCTCTTTTTTTTTTCGTAACTACGAATACACGTGACGTAGAATTACGCGCTATCAGATTATGTATCCGTCAAGTTATATGTTCTATTCAATTAATCTATCGGATATTTGAAATAAATCGATTTATGATGATGTGTTTTATTGTAAAGTACAATAAATAGAAAACATTTCTGATACTTAATATATATATATTATAATATATATTAATATAAACTGTTTAAAATCCATAAATATTCTTATATTCTACATATTATATTGTATGTAATGTATGTACATAAAACTTTTATTTATTCCCAATTTACTAAAAAGGAAACGCCGGAACTAACATGAAACTGGGCGAATAGATTAGCGTTGGCAACGAGCGACGTATGATACATAAATCGGACAAGACGCTTGCACAACTGCATCGACTTTGCAACCTGCAGCATCGAATAAGATCGTAATATCCACATAAAAATGATCGCGCCGTTATAACGTTACCTCACATAAAGTTTCTGTGCACTCCTTACTTCCATAAATTCCCTGAACGATCCGTGCAGAAACGTATGGCGAAATTGGAATTTTTATTTGATGTTTTGTGGCATGTATACGCAAAGAAAAAATAATTTTAAGATTATAATTACTCATAATTAGCATGATTAAATATAATTGCATATAGCGCAAAACTATTTAATTTGTAATTTAATATTGTTCCTATTTCTAAAAAAAATTCTAAATAAATAAGACTGAAGGAAACATGTTGATAGAAGAAACGTGATAGAATTCACTGAGAAGAAAATAGAACTTCTTAGCAATACAGAATCAAATATCGCAATAAACGCAATAAACGCACACGCACGCTCATGCAAGTCACGTTTAAGTATTGTGTGCGCGCGCGCACGCACACACACACACATGCACGGCAAAGTCTCAAATCCAGTGTAATAGTCATTGATTATCTCGTAAGATGCGTTTTGCATCCTGAGAAAGGGGAGAAAGTTGCGGGAAAATCATTCGTTTTGTTACTTTGTTTGTAAATCCGTAAGAAGTAAGGCGCCGCGAAGGCGTCTTGTCGCATCTTTCGCAAGGATTATTTACGTGCCGGCCGTTGATCAACCGATTTGTTTCACAAAATTTGAAAAAGAATAATTAAAACAAACAGAAATATGATCTCTAAGCTGCCGACTTTGTTTAAGTAGCGAGTATTAGTAAGAAGTATTACTTATAATATAATAATTCTCTGTATTCAATATTAAATCATTACCGACATAAAATTTTCTCTAATTGATTCTTATTCATTACATATGTTCTATTTTAAATAAAATATTGCGTCGGGTTTAGAAAGTCTGACATCATCTCTGGCACGAAAAGATGTCAAACAGTAGTCATATGAATCAAAGCAAATATCGAAGATAAAACAAGTACGTATATTTGTTGATTATTTTTTATAACACTTTACAGGAGGGCCAAATATAGATACATTATTTTACCTAAATACTTTTATTATTCAAAACAAATATGAAATTAATTTTGCGTAATTTCTTACATATGGATATACTGTGTGTGTACGTGAACATGGTATAAAACTATTATTGTGTATATCTACAATAAGTAAAAATATATGACTACGTTTACGCACTTGTAAAGAATGGAATGACTGTGATTGGCCAGTTTCATAACTTCGGTTGTTATTAAAACGGTTTTATCAGTGCGTGTAAACGTAGTCTATATTACATATAAAAGATATATATTCTATTTCTATTCTTAAACTGAGTTACTATTAAGTATAATTTATTTAAAAATAAGATAAGAAAAAAAGATATTTTATTTTATTTTCAGAGAAGAAAAAATATATTGGTTGCATATTAATATTCAGTTCTGAAAATCTATAGCACATGTAATGTGAAGTATAGATTTTTAGTACTGGCAGTGAATATCAAAATGTAGCAGTTGTGTAATTAATTTAGATTTAATATAGAATGTAATTAATATAGAATTGATATATTTCTTACATATACATGTGTATGAAAAATAAATAAGAAGTTTGTTTCTTGCTTATTATATTATAAAAATAATTAATATAATTTTGTATATGTTATAATCAATTGTTGATTCCCACACAATGTATCATTGTTATATTTACATTGTGCTTCTCTGTTACCCAAGTATGAGTTTCACAACTATTGTCAAGATATTGATAAATATTAGAGGAACTGAAAATTATTACATAGAGGAAATGTAACATTTATTAAGTACTTAAATAAGTCGGTAATTTTTATTTTGTAATATATACTTACCTCTCATCACAGTTCGTATCGATTTAATAAGATTTAATATTTGTGATCTAGGTGTCGGAGGTTCACCAAATCCTTGTACATTCTGCCAAGATGCCCAACCAACTAAAAAAAAGATTCCAAAATCACTTTTAATATATATGACAAATTTTACAAGCTATTTTACCTTAATAAAATTATATTATCCTAATAAAATTATAACCTATAACACTGGTTATTTCAAAATGTAAATATCTATATGTAATCTATATGTAATCTATGAAACAAACAAAATAAATTAAAATATTAGTATACAATGTTTAATTTATTACCTCTAGCAAGAAATCTTTCTTCGTTTAAAACACAAACCGCATTTAGACACAACAAAGTCGCTTCAAAAAGTGTCCACAACGTGAACGCCATGATGTTGGAATTGTATCAGCTAATATCAGCTGATCTCAGCTGATGCTAGCAGATGCTAGTACATAGCCATGTTTTACCATAGAGCTTGGCACGGACATAGTTAAGGATGCGTTCCGTTTCACGCATATGCGCGCATTTATCTATAGGACACGTCACATATAGTATAGATAAATGCGCGCATATGCGTGAAACGGAACGCAGCCTAAGTCTTCTCTCTTAGGACGCAAACGCGGATCGCTGGTTATTAGGGGCTGCGTTCCGATATTTACTGTCAGTACTGAAAATCTATATTTCATGTCACATGTGCTATAGATTTCCAGTACTGGCAGTGAATATCGGAACGCAGCCTAGGTCTTGTGGAATTGACTAATCACATTGGTCGAATAATCAATCTGGTTGGTTAATTCCGCAAAACTTTCTATCTGCGACCTGCATCTGCGTTTTATGTAAATAAGCTTGTACTCGATTATAATCCGCTTGTAAAAACTACAATGCGATGGTCGCTTTCAGGTTTCTTTCCAGTTGTATCAGGTATTCACATTCATGTCTGACTTGTCAATTTCTTGGCACATTGATATGCCAATTACTTGAAAACGCAAATTTTGAACTCCGATTATCTGTAGTTGCGTTTGTATATTTACGTTAGTCAAATTGTTACAAAATTTGTAGGTATACACACACGCATTGTAAAATTTTTGTGTTATGAAGTAAATTTTATATTTTGAACAAAAGTAATATTCAGTTGTTTTGTAATGCTGCATATTTTGTTTGATTTCTTCCATATGTAAAGAAACAGATAATTGCAGGTATTGCATTACTGGCAATTGAAACATGTAAAAACAGTACAAACTTATGTTATTGCTTTGGTTCGAAAGAATTTAAAGTTTTATTAAATATTAATTTTGTAACACAATGTATATGCAGATACTTTAGATATTTTTTTTTTTCAATTTGTTTAAGAATGGCATTTATTATTTGTAGTTCTGTCTACAGCAAATACATCAACAAACTTATACAAATGTCTACAATGTCTATACCATCAATGGATGAGCATTTGATAAAGGAAATACACAAGGTGATACCGAACTTAATGAATACAAAATACAAAGGTCAAGATGGTAGAATTGGAATTTTTGGTGGCAGCACAGAATATACAGGAGCACCTTATTTTGCAGCTATAAGTGCACTAAGAACTGGTGCTGATCTTGTTCACATATTCTGTACAAAAGACGCCAGCATTCCTATCAAATCGTTCAGCCCAGAACCAATAGTTCATCCAGTATTGGATCAGTATGATGCAATAAAGCAAATAAGACCTTGGCTTGATCGACTACATGTTATCTTGATTGGACCTGGACTTGGCAGAAATGAAAAGATATTTGAAACTATTGTTGAATTAATATCTATCTGCCGTGAGAAGAGAAAGCCTTTGATTATTGATGCAGATGCATTATTCTTAGTTTGTCAAAAGCCAGACATTATTAAAGACTATCCAGGAGTTATTTTGACTCCAAATGCAATGGAGTTTAGTCGTTTGATTAAAGCAGTGCTGGACAAATCTGTACCGCCTGCTTCTTCAGTCAATACTTCTGATGTTAAGCATGTAGCAGAGGCTCTTGGAAAGACTGTAACAATTTTGCATAAGGGAGTCAAAGATATAATAGTAGATGGCCACAAAGATACCAAGATCGTATCATGTGGACTAGCTGGTTCAGGAAGGAGATGCGGTGGTCAGGGAGATCTTTTGGCGGGTTCTCTTAGTGTTTTCTTGTATTATGCTATCTCCGCACAAGAATACACACACTATAATGAGTGCGCTTTGTCACCTCCAATAATAGCATCCTATGCTGCCGCGAGATTAGTTCGAGAATGTAATGCATCAGCTTTTAAATTAAAACAAAGAGGGATGTTGACATCTGATATGCTAGAACAAATTCAGCCAGTTTTTAACAAGATTTTTGAGACACAGTGCAACAAGTAATATAAAAATGTCATATAATCATTGGTTGTAATTTAAAATATAAATATTTTTATATAATGTTTTTTATTCTTTATGTAACTATATAATATTAATGACACATTATCATACTGTTATATCTATCTAGAACTTTATCACTTACTGGAAGAGGCCAAACTCGAAGCACTGATTCTTGAATGTATGTTTGTAACACATTTATATTAAAGGTCTAACTTACTTTATATAGAATTTAATATATAAATTGAGAGAAATATACACATATATATATATACATATATAAATACACATACATATATACATATATATATATATGTAAAAAAATACAAAATATATACAAAATATATTTAAATATATATATTTATTTAGCAATATACATGTGATTATACAGGTTTACTACATAAATAAATTGCTCTAAATCAAAGAATTACACAATTTTCTAAGTGTTGTGTGTGTGTGTGTTCTAATATAATCTTTCTTAAAAAAGTATTTGGTTTTTTATTTTTATACTGTATCAAAAATTGGTATGAAATAATACTATATCAGTGTTTTAAAATCACATTAGTAGGGATTTCACAATTTATTTTTAGTAAAAACAAAGATTAATTTTAATAATAATTATGTTTAAAATATGTTTTAGTGATATATAAAAGAGACACTGTTTTTATTATGTAGCATGAATGTAGGTTATTCATTAAAAGTCTCTAATTTGTTATGTATATTATATTTTTCTATGAGAAATTTACATACTTTGTCTTTACAATATATAAAAAATACATAATATATAAAATAAATCAATGTTCTAATGAGTCAAGATCACATTTGTACTGTGTAAGTTGTCTTAAATATTTACTATAAAATTATGTATGGAAAAAGTTATATAGAAAAACTATCTATATTGTATGTGTGTGTGTATGTGTGTATACAACATAGATGATAGCTTATACACACACACACAATTATATATATATATATATATATATATATATATACACATATACATACATACATATTTCAAATCGCTATTATACTTTCCAATTCAAGTATGTATATATACATATATGTATATATATAAATATATACATTTTTTAATGTTGTTAATAAGTCATCTATGCGCTATCGACACACTTTGGCAGAAAAAAAACTTTATATAGAACCGATCGATTAAATGAATCAAATGAATTCAAACGCTAGTTAAAGTTTCATCGACTATCTGGGCTGCATTCCGATATTCATTGTCAGTACTGAGTGTACTGACAGTGAATATCGGAAGGCAGTTCTAATGTTACTTTTTACATATTTGTTGCAAAAAATATAGATGAATTAAATACAGTTCACGCTAATCACAGTATTTCCCAACATGATAACGATGTGTACAAATTTTATTCCAAAAAAGATATTACATTATTACATTAAAGAAAAATGTTTGAATTAGATCTGTATATTATAATGTTTTTACCTTTCTTTGTTTTAACATACGCTTTTGAGAATCTTCTATTTATAATTATTTAAATTTGGTTTTGTATATTATGTATTTACTGTTTCAATCTATTATTCTTATTTAAGGATTTTAATTTGATTGCTATAATTGAACCGATGCGTACTGTCTCTTTAAAAAGTCCAAAAGTATTAACTTAAAAACACACATGTATATAAATTTATTAATCAATAAGTAAATTATAATTAAATAAATATTTATTATATTTATAAAATCTTTTACTCTCTCAACTGTAACTTTTACTCTTAATAAATTTTATATACATATATTATCAGTTAAGATTAAAATAATTAAGAAATAAGTAAATTTTGGTCGATCGAGCCGTTTATGCAGGATGTTATGCAGAAATAAGCGCGTATATATATATATGAATATATATATACGAGTTCACAAGTAAATTTTTACA
>QVOB01004259.1:0-23691 GCA_014839585.1 Pseudomyrmex concolor | reverse complement strand
AATCAACTGTAATTGTTGGTTAATAGGATAATATTGATTCTTATACACAAAGTACAATTGTTTAAAATTGAAAAAATATAAATGTAAATATTTTATTCCTAAAATATTTTCACAGTTAATCCTCTTCTCCTATGAGATATTTTTTGAGAATGTAGAAAGATTCTTTCATGTTCGGCCATGCCATAGTCACAAACACTAAAATCGAATTCGCAATTACGAAGAAACGCATCATTTCGACACCAGTGCTAGACCGGAGCCAATTCCCGAAACCTTGATTCTCGTCATCGCTCAGATCTCCTGAATTTGTTTTGTCCGGTGTGTTACTTGCGTTTTGATTATTCTTCTTCTCTTTATTTTCACGTTTCTTCATGATGATTACATACAACGATCATCTGTAATTATCAATTTCAATGTTAAACATCGGAGAGAACATATGACATCGAGTGTTCTACAAACTGTGAATTGCTGTATACAATATGATAATAAGAATAGACAGTAGCGTCTTATCAAATAAAACGCACTTTTTTAAGTAATATTATTTGAGAAACCGCGCGTGTATCAGTGTCAATTATTAAGTAACAGTTCGCGTCGCAAAGTCAAGTTGCGTTGCGTGGCAGTTTCTGAAAATTTTATGGGATAATTTTATAGGATAAAGATACAGTGAGATCAGATATATACAGCCACGCTTATCTTTGCTCCGAGATGTATGTGTGTGCATGGAAACGGTTACACGTGGCATTCCAGCGTACATACAAAAGTGCGTATACTTGAGAGTGGGTGCGATGACCATGATCAACGCATCGTATTTCAAACTTAGGTATGCATTTCTTTTCAACGTTTTAACCATCACACGTTACATTAAAATTACAATGCAAAATATTTGTGAGTTTGTTGTTTTTTGTGAGTTCAAATATATATATATATATATATATTATAAGTATTACTCTTAAAATTTTTATAAATAAAATTGATATTTTAAAATAACACAAGAGAATGTTAAAACAAACTGTAAAAGAAAACTTGATTATGTTCTTTTCTTGTAGACAGAAAATTAGCAAAAGTTTCTTCATCATAAATTGTTATATATCTTATAATGATTACGTGTCAACAATTTATTATATGTTATAGAGCTATATGATTCATGCTACTTGTTACAAGTTCGTAATTGTTAGGGAAACTCTCACATGTATGTATAGCTGCTCGCATTAACTGTTATACATGTAACTCAAAGCTAATTTGTTTGTCCTGTGGCATTAAACAGCTTTAACAATTTCTCGTTTCTGTCTCTACCGATTTTATCCCCGTCAATAGATAGAAAATTTACGGGAAAGGACGAAGTTGTGAATAGAGATTCTAGATTACAATGCACGATATCGTATTGAGTGAATTGCAAGAACGAGTAGCAAAATCGTTATCGAAAAAGAACAATTTTTATCAGAGCGCACACAATCGTTTCTCTGTACAATAATCCATTTCTTTTCTTTGTTCCTTTTCTTCCGATTCTTTTTAATGACTGGCTAGTTACTAAAATATTGCTGTATTGTTCACAATCCAACAACAAATAACACAGACACAACAGTCAAACAAGCTTGACAAGAACAAGTAAATGGCAAAAGATCTCTTGAGTTTATAGTAAGACTAATATCGATTGTAATTAAATCTAACACGTATATAGACCATTCCGTGTCTTATCAATATCTTTAAAAAAAAAAGTATATGTTGATAGAGGCAAATAACTGATTTCTTTCAGTTTTTATAAACGTTTAACATCGCGTATCTTAATTGTCATGAAAAATAAAAGCTTGATATATAAAAATTGTTTGTTCATTATGCATTGTTAAAAAAAATTGTATTATTCATAATTTTTTTATAATAATTAGAAAAATAAAAGTTAGCCAAAGATATGTTAAAAATATAACAAATAAAGATTGATTTGGATTTATTGTTGTCAATAGTTGCATAATTGCTCGTCCTATAATTAAATGGGTTTAGTATGTTACGTCATGAAAGTTGGTTACTACAGCGTATAACGTATCCGATACCCCACTTCCGAAGTCGCCTGTAGAACACCTAGTTAGAAAAGTTGGCTCGGTCATTATTCCTATTCGAGCGCGTATATCGGTCGACTTTGTCCGTTATCGAAAACGATACGCGCGTAAATGAGAACTAGTTGATTTTATGTCATAACATGCGCGTTGCATCGAGACAGAAAAACGCGCGCGAATACAACTCTGATTTCCGTCTAAATTCATGTTCCGGTTACATTGCAAGTCTACGCAACAAAAAGTGACATGAAACGCAATTGTCCACGCGCAATGAAATATGCAGATTCAAGCTTGTGGTCAGTGAATGAGGAAATTGCAACGACGACGCTGTTATCGGCAAAGGACAACCTGGAGCTCGATCATTTCTGTAAAGAGCGATATGTCTGACAAGCCCTCATTCTCGGCGCATCTCCTGGTCGGATCATTCTATTGTGCGCGCAGGTACGAAAGTTTAATCTCTCTGCCGTTGCTTTCACGTATCCCTCCGTGTAAGCTGCTAGCCAAGTTTCATGACAGCATCAATATTACATCTCTACTTGCCAAATATTTGGTCAGTTATAATTGAGAAGTCAAGTTTAGAAACGAGTACAGCACTTAACTTTGTGACCTCGTCGACTTCAAATTAAATTGCGATCTTTCATATTTATCCGTAAAGTAACTACCACAAGTTTACTTCCGTAATCAAATTAGCGACATACAGAAAGTTCTTCAGATTAATTCGATTTATTGATTTTAATAATTTTTTATAAAGAAAATAAAGTTACATAATTTTTATAAAATATAATTAAAGCTTTTTGATCAAATAAATTTTTATGAGGAACTATTTTTCTTTTGACTATGGTTGTAATTATAATGTGTCATTATATGTTATTAGACTTACTGCGTTACTTCGAACTCTTGACAAGTGTATCTGCTATCCTCGAATTACTGTCAATCTCAAGCAGCTCGCTCGTCTCTTACAACTTTTTACGGAGTGTGGACTCTCACAATCAGTTATGTGACAACTGCCAGCACCGGTTTGCTGCTTTTCGCGTCTACTTTGCTGCGAGGTTTGCCGATATAAGGCTTCTCGGCTTAGTAAGCTAATTTACAAGATTTCGTGACAGTGCCGAGGGTTCTCCAAAACTCGCGCGTGAAGGTGTTGCAAACTGTCTAGTAAATTTCAATATTACGCAACTTCTCCTATATGCAATATCACGCGTAATCTCGCGAGTGAATTTCGAGTATATTAATTCTACAAAACTCGCATTAGATATCTTTAATAAAGTATTCTACATCTATCCATATCTCTCTATACTTTTTTATTTAATTAAATAAAACAAAAACAAATAAAATATACTCATTTTAAACAGGTATACATAAAAGAAACCGCATAAACAACTGCGAAGTTGTTGACAACAATGCGAGAAAACGTTTGCATCACTGATCATTTTCCTCTGATGACAGAGTTATCCGGATAATGGCATAAACATAATTTCCTGTCAAAGAGATATTTGAAAGTGATTTCTTTAGAAGTATATTGTGGAAACAAATGTCTGCGCTTATGCGAAAGAAAAAAGAGCATAAAGATGTGCAGATTGAATGAGAGAATTTATTGTGACGTTACGTATGTATTTTATGCAAGAAAACGTTATATGTATGTGTGTGAGTGTGTATTTCTTCGTCTCTCTATATTTCTTTCTTTAAAGAATATTTTAAAAAAACAGTAAGCATACACACCAATTCGTAATTACTAATTATTTGTCGTTTGTAAGTAAAAACTGTATCAGCGAAGCAAAACATAATGCAAATTCAACGAGAATTCGTCGTTAATGTTTCACGATCAAAATAAGAACTACTATCACTGTGTCCATAAAAGCCTCCAGGGAGTTGCTTATTCTTGGCGAAGAGATTGACTCATAACACAGTTATCCGCTTCTTCGTTTCGTATAATGCCAAAGGATCATAGATGCATTTCTGACTGACGGGCAAGAGAGTCCGCATGCAGAATGCAATTTTCTTTGAAAGTATTATTCGTGTCGTCACAGACTACTGATATCTGGTGATATATAAAATTTTTAAAAGTGGTTTTTCTTCATGCAATTGTATGTTTTTTTTATCTAGAAATGTATCTTTAAAACAATCTAATAAACCTATTGCTGCTTTAACTATTATACGCTTTCTTAATATTCCCAGATGTCCAAACAGATATACAAACGGTCATTGTTCTATTTTCTCTGATTACTCGTAAATGCATAAAGCGACGCAAAAAAGAAATGCGATTCTACGAAAAACTTTATCAAAGTAAGAGAATGCAGCGTAAGACTATTTTTGTTACTGCCTTCTGGAAAGATTCGACCGGGATTCTAGGAGATGTCGGACCATTTCTGTCGCGTTCTCTCCGGCTTTCGTAACGCACTCTCTTCCCCCATATGGAAACTCCTGATCAGAAGCTTCCTTAACGGTTAAAAGACGTCGTTTTGTAGAGGAATTTCTGGGTTACTTCTCGTAAGCATCTCTTGCTTAATGCGATACGGGATTTCTAAATAATATTCTGCAACGATGGACGTAATGTAACCAGGGACATTTGATTATCACTTGGTGTTATTATAGTCCTAAAAGTTATTTTCCTCCTTATTTGTCCAAGCATCGTCAATAGTTTTGTTAAAATTCTTTGTAATTACATTTTGTCATCGGCGCAAACTTTATCTACTGCTTCTTTAAAAAGTTTTACGTCAATGTAAGTGTTTAGACATTTTCTCAACAGTCACGAGTCTTGATCAATATTACTCGTAAAAGAAGAAGAGAGTTATCAGACTTGATAAAAGCGAATAATCGTTAAACACGATACAACTAAATATAGCAAACATGTTATGGAAGTCTGATAATTTTATTAATTATTATCAGATTATATACAGATTATATATCAGATTATATACAGATTATATACAGATTTAGTTGCTATTGAAATAAGAACTTTCTCTATTTTATTAGATTTATGATAATCACATGGGAAATAAATATTATATTTTATTTATGAAAGTTTACAAAAAATTATACATATAATTTGTTTGATTATGAACATTGGAGGAAAAAACCAAATAAATTATATAAGGAAAGTTTGGAAACAAACGTTATGCATGTATTAAAGAATATAAAATAAAATTGTCTTAAATAAGACAAATGATTATTATCATGTAATGAGTAGTATAATATTATTATATATCACGTACTCCGAAAAGCGGCATAACCTTACTAGATGATAAGGCAGTTAAGCGAACCGTGAAAGAAAATGAGAAAGATCCTAAATCGTCTGAATCAGCACATATCACTGCATAATTGTTTTCGGCAATCACTACTTTAACATAATCAATTGTTCGGTCTGTAAAGACAAATAATTATGCAACATATATGATTCTACTAAATATATGATTTTACTAAAAAAATGCTACTCTATACACACTTACGTAATAGTTTTAATATTATATATATTTATATATTTGTTTTACTACTAATAAACTATTACTTTTCACAAAGTGAACATGCATTATAAACGTATATATTTTTATTCTCTTAATAAGAAGTGCACGTCAAATAAAATTACTGTTAAATAAAATTACTGTAAAAAGAAAAAAACTCACCATTCTTGTTAAATGTGTATGTTAACGTCAGCGTTGCAACTCTGTTTAAATTGTTCTGTATAGTATAGGGCATACCATAAAAATAAGTTAAATCGTCCTGTGGTGCTCCAACTTCGATATTTCCAATCCAATCATTCTGGTGTGAATTTATTTTCAAATTTTGCTAAATATATACAGCAAAACATATAAATGTTTTTTAACTATTTCAATTTTCCCCCAAAAAAAAAAAAAAAACGTAACAAAACATCGGTTAATGAATATAACTTATACTTGTATATTTTGAAAACAAGACTACAAGCAATTTGTATCTTGTTATTTATGTGAAAATTAGTTGCAATTTTTCTATAATTTTAAAATATAGCACTCAATAAAATATAAATACTTAATCCTAACTTACCACTTCCGATTTTGGTACAATATGTTCGTCAGTGAGTACAAAAATCTTGGAATCGCTTACAGGAACGGCAAAAGCCGTTTGAAAGAGTATCAAGATAACAAATGGCAAGATTGAACGGAACATTTTGATACGTTTGATCAGGTTAAGCTTATTGTCCCTTTTATATACTTGTTGAGTGTTGATCTAAGAAGAGTATATCTTATCTATTAAAGTTTTTATGATTTCTACGATATGATTACAATTATCAAGTAATAGTTTCCTCGACTTAAGAAGTGATAAATGTAATATATTACAATATTATATAAGCGCAACTAGATCTAGCAATATCTAATTTTATCACTGTTTTAAATATATGTATAAAATATGTATAAAAAAACAAACAATTGTAGCTTGTATGATTGAAACATAGCGTATAGAATTCAATCTATTCCAAACAAATTCCATCGTAAGACCTTTGTCAGCAATTCAAAATTCATTACAAACTGTTAATCAATCAAGTAGCCTTAGACGGCTGGCTAGCAGATTCTGTTTGCAAGACAAACCGATATCTCGCCAATACGCTTAAAGCACACGTTCAATTATTCATGAAATTGTCAGCGGACGTCACGCTTCGTACGTCTCGAAATCATACTTCATTCCGAGACTTCGTTCGAGTCTAAGAGTATTGGAGAATCGTGCGTACGACGAACTTTCCCAGTTAGAGACTATGTATAGAGAAACTAAAGTTGTTATCTTTGAGTCTTCATTGTTTGGTGATAAAAGAATACATAGTTACAAGAAAGATACGTTTTAAAGAATGAAAATTGTGT
Organism: Pseudomyrmex concolor; assembly: GCA_014839585.1. Classification (NCBI taxonomy): domain Eukaryota; kingdom Metazoa; phylum Arthropoda; class Insecta; order Hymenoptera; family Formicidae; genus Pseudomyrmex; species Pseudomyrmex concolor. The sequence goes on along the minus strand of QVOB01004259.1, from coordinate 16,820 downwards.
TTTATAAGATGATAAAGATGAGAATTTAAAAATTGTTTGCAATAAACAATAGAAATTATATAACAATAGTCATCTTCAAGACTAATTTAATTTTAACGTTATACCAAACTTTTAGGATCAAAATCTAAACTGAATGAAATTCAGTGCATCAAAATCTATAAAAAATCATCTTTTTTCACTAAAGTGACAAAAATTGTGTTGACCAGTCTCTAATTGAAATAACCATATTAACATGTAGAAAAAGATAACTTTTTATTTTATCAGGAAAATAAAACTTATTCACAAAGTAAAATTCTTTGAGAACGTGCGAACAATTTTAATGACAGTGTTTTTTCATGACTGCGAATTCATATAGATGCTTGACGCGTGTGCAAACAATTAGAGAAACACATTATTACCATTTTCGTCTCACAGAGAATAATTAATTGTGCATTCACGACAGAAGACTGCCCATAAGAATTCTACGAGACTATTGCGAAAACTACCGTTAATAAATCCAGACTAATTAGTTAGCGAAGAGAACCGAAGACAGCCTATGTACACCGTTCGAGTCGAGTTGTTAAAGTACATTGTGTAACTGAGAGATATCGATTAATATTTTTCACAATTCACCTGTGAGTTTTTTTTTTTTTAACTAAACATGTTATTTTAATGCATAGGTATTTTGCTTGTTATAGATCTATGTAAATATAAAATAAATTATTCTTGTTCTAGCATTTCGGATTAATACGCATTTTGAGTTGATTGTCAAGTTGAGCTTCTGCACATATCGCTTTTGTTACTCCTTAATCATGGCTGCGAATCACGCCAGAAGTTCTCGTCTGAGCAATTAAGACAGATTTACTGCAGAACTACGGCAAGAAAGTCTGTCTGCCACCAACTATGCGCCGCAAAAAGAGATGCGTCTTATATATATTGTCATATTGAATTGAATTAAAAAATAAAGAATGAAGAACTAACGTTAGAATATTTGTTGCTGGAACAAATAAATTAATTTTTTAAAGTGGTTAGAGTTGAAAAGCAGGAGCAATTTGCAGAAGTATTCGTGCTGAATTACTTTGCAAAACATAAGCCATTTGCATATTCAAGCATCTACTCACATACAGCGAGTTTAAAATGTCATCAGCATTGTTCCACTATTTGTCCCAACGCGCGTCTCAAACACACGTGCACATGTCAAGAATATAAATTTAGAAAATTCTTTTAACCAAAGTTTAAAATTCACAATTCAAGATGATATCCAAATTAAAATCAATGAATTCTATACAGTAGCAATATACTTTACAAACAAATTATTAAAAATCTTAAGATATTCTTTTCAGTTTATTGAATAAATAAACGTTTTAAAAGTTGTAACTAAAAGGAAAAATAGTATATTTATAAATTCTTTTTCTATATTTATTTATTCTCATTAGCAACTATTTAATGTCCGAATTTTATATAATTAAAAATTTATTAATTAAGTCAATATAGAGAGGAAATCAATACACACATACACACACACTCACTTACTCACTTACTCTTTCTCTCTCTCTCTCTCTCTCTCTCTCTCTCTCTCTCTCTCTCTCTGAGATCGTTTGTCGTTCTAAAAGTGACGATTTAATCAAATTTATGGTAGCATAAATTGGGATTGAAATGTTGAAAGGTCGATATATTAAATTAATTTTTTCAAGTAGCAATATCGCTATTAACTTTGTTAGCGGCGGCTCTGGCGGCCGAAACGATCGATAATTAATCGCATTTAACTTAATACTTCCGCATATATTTCGGACATTTCACTACGCGAGCGCGATCGATCGTGATCAATTGTACACGTGACTTGATCGTCACCACCATGCGCTCGCTGGATAACCCGCGGAATGTCGAGGGATGAGATCAGAAACGGGCGGGGGCGCAACAGTTGCGTGGGTGGCTGCGCGTCTAGAATAGATCGGAAGGATGGTAGTAGCGGGGATTGGAAGAGAGACACACGTAGAAGGGGGTTGAAACCCGGTGCCCAGCGATGTGACGTGCTTCAGTATTCATCTAGCATTCACGTTGCGAGCAACTCTGGTCGCAAAATTTCGTGAGAGAAATCGTGTCGGATGAGGGAAAATTAACGCGCGAGAATTACATCGATTGCTTGTTGCGATTAATTTTGATTACATTTTGCTTTAATAGATTTTTTTCACCGCAGTATTTTAATTTGCACGTTTGTATTACGAAGAAAAAGCAACGTTCACCAAAGTGCAAGTAGTGGTGATCGGTGATGATAAAAGATGTAGAAAACTATTTCGGAATTTCAACGTATTGAGGTATTTCTATGTTTCGTCAATATAGCGATTGCAATTCAGCAATTTGCAAACCGCCATCGACGATACCACGTGGAACTTCGTGTTTGGGATCTTTTTGATAAAATTAGACTGTATGTTATAACAAAAGAACGCTGATCTTTATTGTGCGTGTGCACTTACTTAAAACTTTTGCAAACTTTTCTAAAATATTAGATAGACTTTAGTATTCGATAATTATATATATATATTTTGTATAATATAATAATCTCATCTAAATAAATTGCGAACTTTGTTGATTGTTATAACCAAAGTTTTTTAAAAAGTTCAGAATTTAATAGTTATAAATACTTACTGCATGCAAAAATACAAAACTTGGAGGCAATACATATCGAAGAAATATTATACAAATATTCGTAATATTTTCGTAATATCAGACAGTTGATATGCTCCTATGCTACGCAATGTTTACTAGAGTATAGATTGCGGAAATCATAGATATCTATTCGCGAAAATATGTGATGCTATAGAAAATATCAGAAAAATATAGAAATCTAACTAAAACGTCTTTTTCTTTTAATTTAAAATTATTAAAAATTATTATAGTAGAATTGTAAGTTTTTGCGTTGAAGAAAAAAAAACTCACACTTTTTATTTATATGAAATTTTTTTATCGAAGTCACAGTAAAATTTTGTATACAACTACATGTTAAATTTTCAAGAACTGGTTGCATGTTAAAACGCGAGACTAATTTTGACATGTCAATTCATTGGCTGGAAATACCCGTATTTCCGACATAGTTGTTATTTAAATGTTGCTGAGTATACGCTTGACGAAATGAAAGAGAAGCTAATTAATTAAATAAAACAAGCAATTAGACTCTTTGTCCAAGGCAATGGAAAAATGAATTAAAAGTTTCATTATAGCGTATTGCAAACAAACCGTTTAGCAAGAAACGCTTGGCTCTCATAGAAAAACTCTTTCTTTATCACGCATAATTATATGATATTTTTATATAAATACGTATTACATTTATATACGCAAATTGTTTTCTGTACTTAACAAATATACTAACTTCTAGAAACATAAAAAGAGCTTTTCTGTTTCTAAAAAAACTGACGTATAAATATCATGGTAAATTGCAACCTGACAAGAGAGATATCTGTTAACAAACTCCGAAAGCTCTTCGTTTGCGGTTTCATCATAAAAGATGATCCTCATTAAATTTAAGAAGTCAAATGCGCATCAATGCTCTAATGAAGCCCAAGTAGAAAGATTTTCTTTTATCACATTTTATGTGTTTTATATTTCAACTTCAAACATCATATTTACTAATAGTTTTATTTAATCTTTGCTGGCATAATGTATTTTTAAAAAAATTTCTGTAGTTGAAATTAAATTTCTATATGATCTTTCTTTTTATATTAAAAAATTCTTTTGATGCAACATATATGCATAACTATAATATTATAAAAATTAAAATTGCAAATCTAAAAGAAATGACAAAAACAATTTTCGTTTTTCTTCTTGAAGTTTATCTTTTCTGGATAAAAAAAGATTAGAGGCGGAAATGATTAAGTGTTATAAAAAAAATTAATGCTGTTTATAATCAGACTTATTCCAATACCCGATAAGAAATTTTTTTTTTAATTAATTAGATATACACACAGCGTTTATCTTTTATTTGTTACTTAATTATTGTATGACTTTTATTATTTTCTACTTAAAATGTTAAATAAAATCTGCTTAAAAGATGTTTTAACAATTTTGATTTGTAGAAACAATTTTTCTGAGTGAAGTGGTGTAACTATTTTTCTGACACGCGCCGCCTTCATAGACGGTTTTTTCATAAATCACAGCATTTCCGTAGGGAACGATTACTATGAGAGCGGATTCGCCCGTGATACCTCTTCCTATTCACTCAGCACGATTGTCATCAGACAACATCATAACACACATATTTTCTTTCATTATGCAAAATGCAAAAATATTGACGTACTATACACTATGTTTCAGCAACGTTTTTTTTCTTCTGTCTACCGCATATATATTTACACAAGAGGGAAGAAATGAGGGAAGAACTGAGTGAAGAAATGAGGATTACTGTGATATTCAGCAAGATTATAAAAAGGACGTGCAAGTGGAACGTGTTTGCTAATTGAAATTTTTATCTCCGACCGAGTCTAATTTTCGCTTGGAAAGCCTAATTGTTTTGCAAAATGTTTTAGTTATGCACACGGTTGAACCGTTTCATGCACTTTACACGGGTCTGCTCTTTTTTATTTGTCTCTTATATAAAATAGGCTTCTTTTATCTTTCTCGGTAACGAGTCGCAACTGCACATGTATTTAGAATCGTCGTTTGAATAATATTCTGAATAATTCTGGACAAGACTCTAATTGCTCTGAACAATTTGATATATACGCTTTTGTGTGTATATTTGATTTTTAAAATGTTACATAACACACACATATTAGATTTTAAAAATCTCATCGAGATTATACCTACAATAAGAATGCCAGCGTGTGAGTAATATAAAACTCGTTGACGGAACGCGTAACGATGTATGGGAATAGAAGAGTGAATTCCATGTAGACGAGAAATCCAATTTGCGGCCGTGTTGGAGGCTGGAAGAAACCGATCGCGTTAATGAAAGATTTTAAAAGTAACGATAAAGGTACAAGAAGAAAAAGATTATTGCTGTGCGCGACACGGCAGAAAGTGGACGAGATTTCCGTCCGAGAAGAAATATTATTTATAACGGAGTTTCGTTATTGCGGGATTAATTATTGATACAATCGTGGCGCGAAAAACAACGAGAACGACGACAACGTCGTCAAGATTTGATCGTGAAACAAAAAGAGATATATACTCTCATATAAAACAAGATTTATCGTCAGTTCAACGCTCGAGAGAAAAATAAAATTATTGGTTTTTGAAAATGCACCATATATAGATAAGAGATTCGTTTAGCGATCGAATGAAATAAAAGATAGAATCACAGACAATTTATGTGTTTTGCATAAAAACTATTCTGTGCAAAAAGAATTAAACGAAACAGTACAATATTTTGTTTGTATGATAAGAAACTAATATATAATTACTTGAAAAAATTATCTAACAAATAAATTTGATCACTAACACTTAATATAAATCAAAAAATCTATAGTTCTCTTAAATTTGTCTCATTATATCACATATGATCCACAACTTATTATTCGTCTCACATATCTTCACGATAAGTGTTCCTCAATATTCTACATTGACATAATATAGATATCGATGCTGCTAATAATTTCTACTATTTCAATGTCTCAACTGTTAATATTGACTCATATTCTCGCGATACGCGAAGTATAATTTTCCATGAGAAATAATGTACTGGAAATTCGATAAGAAATTCGAACTGTTTCCCAGTTTGGCGACTTACGCTTGGAATGGCCATCCCGAATGCGCGGCGTAATTTCTCGCGTAAAGAAGATTGTCTAGTTTGCGGAGACTCTATCTATCATTCTCGTGAAATTAAATTATCGCTAGAAATTATGATGTCGCGGTTCGTTTAACGCGTTCGCACATCGTGTGCACTAGGCACTTTTTCTTCGTTTGTTTCCACAACTCAGTGTTTCCGCCTACTTCACGCCACGCCAAGATCATCCGCGTGCCTTCTATTAATCTCACCATGCAGATCTCTCTCGTTCCCCGTAAAAACTCTTTTCGTCCTTTTAGAACATTCGTGCTACGCATATTCAAATATTATAATTTCGAATAATATCTATAATTTGTATAGTTGATTAAAACTTAGACTATCTCTCAAATACGAATTCGAGATTTTCTCTTACAGAGTTAATAAATAAATTTACGACTGTTTCACAGAATCTTCGAAATCTTAAATGCAAAATCTGCAAAGTACACAAGAAATATTCTAGTGTTTATAAAAAGATCGTCATGTTGCATGCGATAAAACCTGGACCTGAAAAACGCTTTCATTGCCTACGTAGATCGGGTATTTATCGACAGTGAACTCGCTGAAGCGTGACAACCAGAAGTTTAAAGTTGGAAAGAAAAACACGACGGCAAGAAAAGCCGTTAAATAAAATCCCGAATAGATTGTCGCGTCGTGAAAATCAAACGGTCCATTAATGATTAGTCGCCAAAGTCAAATTCAGCCGCGTGTTGTCACGCACGTGAAGCGCGCATTGTTATTTATTAATTATTAAAAATTAAAGACTGACAAAATTGTAGCGCGCGAACCCTAAGTTTAATAGTATCACACTTTGCAGTTGTTTAACGCAAATGATTGCACAGAATGCGATGTAACGAATCGTAGCAGCAAAAAGTTGAGTAAATCAAGAGAATAATTCGTGTATACGTATATCGTATCGATTCAGTTGCAATCGATACGATATCGAATCGAAAGAGAACAAAAGAGAAAAATTTTCACATTGACAAGTTTTCAAACTATTTTACTGAGAGAAAAAGTTACTATGTCAGTATCACACACAATGTGAACGCGCAACGTAATGAAGACAATTTTTTTAATTTTTTGGTAGTCATTTTACTGAAGATTTTTAAATGTTTTTTGTTATTATCACATTTATCACTTCTAACGTTACACTGCGCATTTTTCAGAGATTTCACAAATGTACTCATGCATGCGTCGGCGCTCTCTTATTCTTCTGTGCTTTTCAAACATTTCTTTCAAATGTTCACACATTTTCAACATTGTATGACACTTCTTTCCCGTATTCCACATGTTGGTATATATCTTATGTCGTGTGCACCACGCACGTGCTTCACAGAATTCGTTGAATTGAATCGAGAAAAGAGGCTATGGGAAAGATACGAGTGCAATGGTACATCACGCTGACAGCTATAGCTGTCGCGCGGCGCTTCGAGGAATTGCTTTATACCGGTAATACGTCGTTTATCTCGCGGTTTATATCTGTCGCAACTACTCGGCGGTGGCATAAACCGCACCGAACTCTTCGTCTCTCCTGTGTTTGATATTGGTATATTCCTCCGAAAATAGTAAGGAAATACCGAAAGCCACCAATGGAGATCTTTTCGTCCTCGGAATCACCGATCGTTGCTATTCGTTCCATTTTCGAGCGCTCTAAAATCTTCTGCGCAAACCAACTTTGCCGTACATCACGCGACGTTTTCTATCTAATCCATTCACACATCATTTACTCCGCAATCCATGCCCTTCCTCAAATTAGCGTAAATCCCGCCGGTTCTTTCGACTCGCTTTTGGAATATTCACGTAGTAAAAGGCGACTGCCGTAACATCGTGTTAAACGAGAAATCGCAGACAAAGACATATATCCAATGTAATTTACATTATTTATTTTTAGAAGAATTAGTGCAGTCTTTCTCTCTCTCTCTTCAAGTGTATATTTACATACAGTAAAAATGTTCCATTTCTATATGACATTTCCATATTATTCCAAATTTTATCAAACTAAAAACCTTGGTATTAGAAATAATAAACAAACTTTTCTCTTGAATAAACTAAACCGTATAATTTTTCACGCGTCATTGCAATATAGTAATCACATGCAAAATTTACTGAAGAATAAATAAGCCGATATATCCCTTGTGTATAAATAAAAAAATCTTGAATTGACAAAACCGATGCAGACGAGAATTATGTTATTTTCAAATATCAATAACTTATTGCATTTTTATTGCATAATAGTGTAATTTATCGAGATGCTAATTGTAAGTAGAGAGCACATGTTGTGTGTAGTCGCGTAAAATATGTACATACGTCATGCTCTTGAGCTTGAAACGACGACAGATGGTAAACGTACATGACATTTCTCGTTCGCGCTTCTTGCTTGTCATCAAAATATAGTACATAACTAGTATCATGTAGAATCTTCTTTGTATAGATTTTTTTGGAACTTTTTGCTCGAATACAGAATAACAAGTGCTGTTTTTTTCCGGGACAAAATTCAAATTAAGAACGCTTTTTTCGAGAGATCTATGCGGATTTAGTTCCGGAAAAAAAGTTAAATCCATCAATGGAATAATTTTATTACTTTCTTTATTTCTTCGCCAAGACTTCGGATTGGCGAAGAGATTTATTCCTCGTTTTTTTCTGCTCGTTTGTGACTCTCGGCTCATATCTAATAGTACTTCCGAACGGTTTGAGATGTCTATCCGATAACTATCTTTTCATTTTGCAAATTATGAAAGATATTACACTATTTAAAGCGACTAAAACATGAGAAAAGTTTTATTGTAATAAAAAAAGTAAACTTTAAAGTAAAAAAAAACGCAAACTTTCTTTATTCATTTGTCTTTTATTAATGATTTTTAATGCTGCGGTGCGTATGTGTGTTTTTGTATTTTTTAAATATTTCTGGCTTGCAAAAATGGATAACAAATGATAAGAATTACGCTGCAAAAAATGTTATATGTATAGATGTTATATGTTATATTTGTTGTATCGATTACACAACTTTTGCGTTTCCGCAATCGATGATTTGCGAATTTTCATGGAAATCCGATGAAATGAATGGGCAACTGACGCAAGGATGAGATTCGTCTTTTGAGCGTACCGGGCCGCGGAAATTATGTCATCCCGTAAATTTCCGCCGAAAGTCGGCGCATTGGCGAGACCCATTGAATGAACCAACGGATACTGGAAAATTTGCGTAACTGGAAAATCACTCATGCAGACACTCCAATACGTCCAATCTTTCGTCCATTCTTTCCGCTACTCGATTCGAAAAAAAAAGGGAACAATTCTGAATTCAAAATTTAATGCACTGTGAATTTTTTTGATACTCTCGTTTGTTGCATCGCTTAAAAATGATTCAATCAAGCTTTATTTTACTTATTCGATTTTATTAATGTTATAGTAACTGTTTTTTATAAATAATAAATTACTGAAAATATATTTGTTACATTCTGAGTCAAGCTATGGAGAGTAACAGCTGATTATATCGACACACGAACATGGAAGTCTAGTTATGTGAGTCGAGCGAGACACTTTAGGTCCTCACAGACAAGGTCGGTCAACGGCTTCAACCGGTATTATTCTATCAAATGAACTTTTGCTCTCGTCTGTCTCTATTTAGATGTAAGGCATTTTTATTCTTATTATAATCAAAAGATAAAAGAAAACAAATCGAAGTCTATAGTATGTAAGAATATATTAAATAAAATTCTTTCATTATATGATCTATTCCTCTAGGAATCTATGGCTCCTATCCTTTAAGTCGCGCGCAGATAATCTTCAGTGTAAAACATACCTAAGTCTAGAACTGCAACTAATCGTCAATTGATTAGTCTGCTCGTGTTACCGTCTTCTGCACTCAAAGCATATACTTTTTCTGGAATATGGCCAGCGTTACAACTATCGACTCGTGGCTATTATCAGGGTCAGATCACCGCTTTTTTTCATTTCTTTCAGACATATATATAACATGTGTTAGTTAATCGAAAACGGTCTTCGAGAGTACTGCTTCTTATTATATTTTTATTCGAGAAGTGACAATTATTTCGAGATAGCCTTGTCTTATTTTATGTATACATGTATATGAAAAAACATCGCGAACCAATTAATAAAGACACTTCATCAAATTATTGATTTATAAAAAAGTTTCCGAAAGCAGCTTCACAAACTTGATCGACTTTGCCACCACAGCATGTTGCCCTTTTTCTTATCAAATAAATCATTATAATCACTTTATTATGCACAAAGTGTTATACTAGTCGTAGAATAGAATTGGTCGTATGCAGATTTTGTACGAATCAAAGGAATCGATAATACTTAATACCTAATACCATTGAAGTGACATATGCGGCTATTCGAACGCGACGGAATGCGTAGATAAATGGAATCGATAATGAGCCTAATTATTCCGCGTTCATTTCGGCGAGAAAATACTATCCATAATCGCCGATATCGACACGCACATTCCTACCAGCAGGAATACTTGCCGCGGCTCTGACGTGACTGGCTTTGATAACTTTTGATAATAATTCGCAGGAAATCCAATTACTTCGGCAACTGGAACTCTTACCGTCAATCACGACTACGTAGGTTGGGCTTGAAAAACGGTCAATGATTAAAAAAAAGAAGAAGCAAAATAAAACTCACGTTATTTTTGCTTCAGTTTTTACAGCGCTCCAATATATTTCTAATTGATTACTAATTGTTTTTACTGGCTCTCTCAATTAAAAAATCGCTATTACATTCCAAATATAATACTTTGACAGCACAGGTATTAATAACAATACACCTACAACGAATAAACGAATATTTTTTAAATACAAATTATAATTAAACTTGTTTTAGGCAGTTGAATTTTGCTTTAGTAATGTACGTATAATAATAGCAAACAATAACAGAAATGATATAAAATATGATATAGTGTAAGAATATTTATACAAGTGATTCACTACAAAAATTGCCAATCATTACGTCTGATTCTCTTGCGTCTAAGTTAAACGTGAACGTTGGTGAGAAACTTTGATCGAGCAAACAAAAAGACATCGAGAACATCGTGGCGCGTGATGGAATAAGAAAGAAAGAAGAGGGAGGTAAAGTGGTGTTGATAGTGAGCGCGACGGATCGGTTAGTGCGTGGGTGCACGCGTGTAATGGTGGAGCGTAGAGTTGTGTGTGCACGATGCAGCTGATGACCTTGAACTCCCTGCTGATGTTCGACCTGGTGTTCCTGTTTTTCCTGTTTCTCGTCGGGGTCTCCTGCGTCGTGTACTACCTCCCGGGTAGTCGGGCGCATGCTTTAGCACCGCACGAGATCATCACAGCGCGAACGCCGCCGCGCTATGACGCGCCGATCGATAATGTGTAAGGTGGGTACACGTAAAATCGTGCGAAACATTGATCACAAGCGAGCTGATTACGCGATGTATGTGTCCCACGAGATGGGATATCGCTTGCGAGCTGGCGCCTCTGCATGATTCATGAATAGTGGATGAATCGCCGATAAAGCGCTCGGCGTTCTCGAAAATCGATTTCGCAGCTCGAATATTGCTCGGTTACACACGAGGAGAATATGACATTCACGATTGTTTCGATTTAAATTGCTCTATTGACGCGTTTTTGATGTGAAATAAAATTTAAAAAATAACGTCAAATTCTGTACGCGCACAATGCTTACTCGATTACGATCACGCATGGGATGAAGTCTTCCATGCGTTGTTCACCGCGCAGTTTGATTTGCGTCCTGATTAAATCGTGCGGAACCGGAGTGGCTCTCCACGCCGTCAACGCTAAATGATTGTCCTCTAATTAAACGGCATGCCTCCGCAATCATACGTACGGCCGTGTTAACGTTATTATTATATGCGCCCGTACCTGTCTCCCGCAAACGTGTCGGAAAAACACGATTTAGTGATTTAGAAACAAATGCTCGATAATGTTATAAAAATTAATAATTAATATTGATCATAAAATGTTACAACTAATAGAATATCGTACATGTGAATATGTGCATCTGATCAGCTGAAAGCAATTATTGGAACTCGAATGAAGTATTACTCCTGTCAAAAGCACTCAAGGTTGCCTCTTTAAATCGACCGAATTCAGATATTGCATAATTCAATTGCTATTCTGTATTGCTGTATTGTATAGAAGGTCACCGAGTTACGTGAATGGTTACATGTTTGTCTATTGTACTTCGGAAATAGCCTAATATGTAGAGCATACGTAGATCGGTTTAAAATAAGTTACAAAAAGCTTGAAAAATTTAGTGCATTTTATAATATATAAAATAAAATGTAAGTCTTAACAATATTGAAACAAAAATAAAAATTTTCTATCAAGTTAATATTATCTTTTTTACGATTGATTTTTTGCGTATGTATTTAACGTTTAGCAATAACAAAGACTTCATTATTCGAATCAAATTGGTTTTTTTTTTTGCTCTTAACGTTTTTTTTCTTGTTTGTTTTTTTTATCACACACACAGTCAACTATAAAATAAGCGGTTCCGCGAAATGGAATGTTTGTTGCGGAAAATTAATATTTCCTGTAAAGTTTCTTTACACTCGTTCGCCGAAAGAAATCAGTTTTGATATATACACTACTGCAGAAGTGCACAAATAGTGCTGTGTTTTATTAGCAAAGTCCAAAAGTTTCAAAATTAGAAAGCAACTTTTCGACGAATGTCAGTAAGAATAAAATGAGAGTTGAAAACAGCTTGAAATTTTATACGCGACTCTTCTTAATTATAAAAGGACAAATATATTGTTTTCTAATTAAAAGATTTTAAAAAGAAATATTACATAAAAAATGCATAATATAATCGCGATACTAATAGAATCGCGAAAAAAACAAGTGCAGAAAATAAAACTTTTAATGTTGTAACAAGAATACGCGAAATAATATCCGCAATATATTTTGCTGTCATAACACGATTTGACTTCAGGATGCACAGACTCGGATATTCATCATCGCACGAATTCGATATATTTTACGATAGTCTGTTGACTGGAAATGATCGAAAGATATAATGCACGATAGACGCGCACAGTACTGTCAAGTGCAAAACAGATATATATTGCATTCTCAGAATAAGTTGTTTGAAGCAAAAAGCTTTAATCAAGACGTTTATTATCAATAATAACGATCACAATTGCACGAGCAGAATGCGGCACATCTCTTTAATTGCTTCTTAATTACCGCAGTAAAGTTATCTGGGATATTACTCATTTTATTTATAACTTTATTATCTGAACTTGCAAATAATATGCGCACGTTGGGAAATTTCTATTCGCGATACCTCGTAATACATATAAGTTGAGCGAGCGATCGCGTCTAATCGAATAAAGTCGAATATGCTATAAATTGACGGACGTCATGCTGTGAAGTCAATCACAATTAAAGACACATTAATCAAACAAAATGCAACAGGTTGGCGAAATTGCTTTATTTTATAATGAATGTTATCAATATATAATATATAATTTTCAACTTAATTTAACTTAAGATTATATTGTGCTCATACAAAAAAGTGTTTTTTATTTATAATTTTGTTTTTTGCTTTTTATAATATTTTATAATACTAAACACATTCACGCTTTTGTTAAAAAGCCTGATATAATAATTAGATAAATAAAAGATTGAAAAGATTAAATTTTGATGCGATATAAAACATACAGCTCGCGCGTGCAAACGTGTAGAAAACATGGCTTTTCTCCTATCATGTGGTCGAAATCAGTGAAGAGTAGCGAACAACAGATAATGATAGCTCCCCACGTTACTTTATTTGAAAGAGCAGTCGCGGAGGAGAACGCTGCTGAAAACAGGACTGACATCTATTGTTTTCTGTGACTACGGTATATCTGCTGATTGTTCCTCGGGATGTACATGACATTTGCTACTGTTACATGCAAACACAGATGAAGAACTTACGCGAGCACATCTTTACACGTTTAATTAAAAATACATCCACAGAAATTAATGAATTTGTCTTCAACTGATATATTTCTGCATTCTTTCTCTAATTTTTTCTTTTACAATCTATATAAAAAAATCTTAAGTTAAAAACATTAAATTTAATTTTTTTAAGTAACAAAAATACATTGTAAAATACGTATATGTATACATAAGTATATCATGTAAGAGAAACATTTTAACTTTTTTGTATCTATTCCTACGACTTTTATGTTGCTCTAAAGAAAATGAAAGAGCGCAAAGTAACCTTTACAGAATAGTTCCTTACTCTCTCTAGTATGTCAAGCCACAGTGACATATCGAACAAAGAGGCTAATACAAACGCGGCTGAGCAAGCAATAAGCCCGATACCTTCAATATGCACGCCCCGGCTTGTTTGCATTTGTTTACTCGAGACATGGGCTACAAAACACTGTGTTGTTTCCCCGATCGAATGCATGTTCATCTTGTAAAGCAAGATAAAGTATTGTCTTTTTAGTGCCCAACTTCTTACCTAACAATCTTTTTACTAGTTTTTTCATAAATAATTTTAAATAATTATATTATTTGTTAAAAAAGTTAAATGTGTGCAAACTTTGAATAACTGAATTTTAATTATTGGATAAAGTATTATGTTAAATTTTATTTCTGCTTACAGAATGCCGACAGACGTGACCGGGAACTCAGAATTTGCAGTAGTAGCAGGGGATGTCCTTGCCTTGCGAGGTACAGGGCTTCTTGCTGCAGAAACATGGGCTCTCCTCTGCCAGGCTGCCCAGGCCCTCCAGGATCTTTTTCTTTCAAGTAAGTTAAATATTTTGTGAGCATTTATACGCGCGTTATTCGTGTGTGTAACGTTAATCTAACGTTACAATATATTTAAATAAATATATAATATAAAGCATATAATTTATATTTCTTTTCTATAATTAATAAGTATTATATTATTAAATACTTTTACATTAAATACTGCTACATTGCAATTATTTGTAATTATCGCGTGCAAACATAAGAAACATACAAAAAATTTAGATACCATACTCATTTAAAAAAAAAAATTCCGGTACCGGGAATCGAACCCGAGCCTCCTGGGTGAAAGCCAGGTATCCTAGCCACTAGACCATACCGGACTACATGGTAAAGTTACCAAATTCGTACTATATAAGAATTGTATAGAAATATGTTTGTTATTTTATATTACTAATATTAATATTTATCAATATTATATTTAAGTTAGCAATATTATTGATAGTATAAGCAATCAATATCATTTTATACAATATAATTTTCTATAATTTCAACAAAACTATTATTATTCACATTTTTAATCTTTATGACATTTATAAAATAAAGACATTTATAAAAACATTTTACAGAAAAAGAAAAACTTTATGTTTCTCTTGTAGAGAAGCGGAAATATATCTACATCATCTCCGCCAAGTATCGACGCTCTCTTGAACATTTCTGTTAACGTTGCCAAAAATTACAGATAATCCACGCTTGATTATCATCAATTCTCTCTATCGCGTCATTACTTTTTCTGTCTTTTTTATCCTAAGTCCTAAAGAATAAAACGGAAGACAGTATCATGGTTCGACGTGGCAATCCTCTTACAGGATTTTCTCTTATATTCAGTTTATTTCTCGCATCAATGAGCATCGAAAATATAAAAAATATCTTCTGTGTGACATAATGCGCTATAAAAATCATATCTGGGTGCCTCATCTGTTGCCTTTCCTCTGACGCCAAAACTCTTCGGGACGAATTACGTGATTGATGATACATCGAGATTGAAGCTAAGCTAGAGATTCTTTTCTCTAAAAGAAAAAATAGTTCATGCAATTCTATATCATATATATGCATATTTATACTACCATAAAAGTCAATTATCGCAAATTTGAAATAAAACTTATGTAACAAACTAGAATGTAATATTATTTAATGTCCTGACAGTGAATATTAATCTGTGCAATAAAATATTTATTGTACATTTAGTTACCACATATAATTACATACTCCGTCATGTAATTAATAATATGCGCATATGGATTTATTGAATAATGAATGATTGAAAAGCGCACGTCTGCATTTAGTGTCTATGCATTCATTATTTAGTGATATGCATCTATTCTTTTGCGTACGCGAAATATATACCATGAATTTTATCTGGGTTGCATTTCTGACTTTTTTGTTCTTCGGTTAAAATGTAAAAACAAACGATATGTCGAATAATATTGGAAAAATAATGGTTTCTCATGATTTCTCGGTAAGAGTAAATTATGAGAACCAGAAAGATACCTTTTATTTGATAATCAATAACGCAGGACATTTGGCACGAATACAGTGATATAGAGATATTCTGAAATAGAATGTTTCTTCAGTATCAAAATAATTCGTGAGTATTTTCTTCTGTCAGAACCGCGCGCGAGATTAAGCGCGTCGAGCCGCGCTCACAGCGCGTTGCAGGCTCGCATTTCATTCTTGACTCGCATACGCGCGGCTTAACAGGCGTGTTTACAATGTCGACAATTCGGGTCTTCTCTGAGATTGCTGTGAGGTATCCTGCATGCGATTGCGATGCCGCATAGCATGACTCACGAGCGCAGTATAATAAGCGGCGTCTTGCCGGCACCGCAGGACGCCGGACCCGAAATGCCACGGATTCGTCCTTGCTTCGTTAGCTCTACAATAAGACTAAAAAAGAAAATTGCCTTTCTTTTTTTATGTAATTTTGTATTTTTTCTTTGCGTATATCACTGTTGCGATTTAGCAAAGAATTGGAAAAGAATTTGTCAAAATTAAGCAATGTGACAGTTTTTTCTAAAGAATAAAAAAATATTCTTCTAAATCTTATACATAATTATATTTTCACAGTATCGAACTCGTGGATACCAAAAATACTAATCCGAAAAAATAAGTCGTCTTAATACCATTGCAGACCAGAAAAATCTTATCTTATGACGAGATAGGTTGTTCTGTCCGCTAGATGTTAAAGATACTACACAGAGAGAACGGTATCTTTAGATTTAACAAATGTTGTTAAACCCAAAGAAATTTCCAATGAAATTATTCCAATGAAATAATTTCTTTGGATTAAACAAGATTTGTTAAATCTAAAAGAACGGTTTCTTTCG
>QVOB01004258.1:0-36649 GCA_014839585.1 Pseudomyrmex concolor | reverse complement strand
GACTATGTTGAGAAATAAATCACCACTTTTCCAAAATTTTTGTTTTTTTTTTGTAGGCTAAGTACTTATCGGACTGCCCACGTATATATGTAATATGACAAAATAAAATTAGATTTGAATAAAGCAAACAATTTCTAGTAGTATTAATTTTATTTTTTTGTCACCGTGGAAGAATTTTTTCTTTCTTTCCATTCTTAAATGAAATATTCAAAAACCTAGTATATGCATAGTATACAAACTTCATTTCATATTTTATACGCTGTAATAATATCAAGTTATGTTCAATATAAAATTTATTATATTAATGTAGTATTTTTTTCATGCTGCAATGTTCCAAAAGTAAAAGTAAGTTTTATTATGTTATTAGATATTACGTGAATATATTAAATATGTCACAAAAAAAACAAAGACTTGAACGGAAACGGTCCAATTTTCAGTTTTTCCCAGTAGGCCACGGAAGCGTTGATAATCTCCATCGAAGATAGCAAAAGCCGGGATAATCCACAGATTTATAATCAAAGTTCGGCGCCAACAAGACTGACTCTGAAAATTTGACTGATGCGAATCACTCAACTCAAGATCACTTGAATCATCGAAATTCTTCTGTACGTAAGTACAATTCCAGACTTCATTTACAAAAGACAGAATTCTAAATTTTTATTTGTCATACAACCAAGATAAAAGAAATAAATGTGATTGCAATTTTTGAGAGAAAACGTGATATTTCAAAATTAAAACAAATAAGCAAACAATAGCTTCACAAATATAAAAATACAGAAATTCTCGAGGATATGTATCTGCTTCCAAAGAGATGACATTCAAATATACTCAAATGGTAAAGGACATAGAAAAGAAACACTGAATTTTCATTTTTCAACAATTTACTCCTAGGCTCTTGTTCTGGCCAGTTTGACTGAGACCGGCGCGCTTGCGGTCCCCTTTTTGTTACATAATACATAAAAATAATGGTATTTACAAATGTAGGAAGAAATGTTAGGCACTCAATGAACAAAAACGGCGAAATTATAAATGGTAGTTTTTATCGCGCGCACCGTGCGGGCGGATGGTGCTGCTTTTGCGGCGTACGACGTATCGACGAGATGATGCACTCAGAGAGCAGAGAGCGAGATAAATTTCAAAGATACTGTGAAAAATATATCGCGGATGTGCGATAAACGCGTCAAACGAAAGTCCCAGTAGTGCAATCGGTTGGTTTGTTTTGTTTTTCTTTTCAAATTTTGTTGATCTTCAACAAGTCGATTCGATTGTCGCAGTAAAATGGTATGTTGGAATGTTGGTGGTCGGGTAACAAGCATTTTCACGTGGAATGTGCTCTGCGCAAAGTCTCACACGATTTTATTTTTTTTTTTTTGTTTTTTCTTTAAAAGTTAAGTCGCATTACCTAAGTACCGCAGTGTCGTTTTACACAAACACGTTCCTTTTCCCACGTATTTTCATCACTGGCCTTCGCGTTCGTTACAGCGAACGATGCAGACATTCAAAAGAAAGGATTGCCCACTACTCTGATCCTGCGTATATCAGTATGTAATTTGTCCCCGTTATAATTCGGACATATCCATAGACTAGAGTTGAAAAAAAAAAAAAAAAAAAAAAAAAGAAAAAAAACTCGTGTAAAATATTTTACCGTCCGAAAGACATGTTTTTCCCTTTCGTATCTAGATTCGCGGTGCTCACAACCTTCCGAGATTTGCGTGATCCGCTTCGTCTCTTTTTTTTTTGTATTATCGATCCTATGTTTCATCCCCCACACACGCGCTACTATGTTAAACATAAAAATAAAAGTGATCGCTTTGTTTCCGCGTGCGAACGATTTCTCGACACACTGCCAGTCTGACATATAGTCAAATGTCACTTTTCAATCCTACATTATAATGTCTCATCTTCTTCGCACTTAACTGTTATCCATTGATTGACATACAAATTGTTGTGATATATCATTGTTTTCCTGCCAAGTACCTTGACGTAAAAGTCCACATTACGCAGAATAAAATAAGTTACACGATTTGTCTATTTTTTTCTCATTAAAATATTATGATACAATTACAAATATAATGCTCAGAGTATAAGAGCCGTTAGTTGTGAAACTAGAAAGCCTTTGTCGTCTTTCCACGGATGGGATACAATTTGTTTTTGTACAATTGTATGACTTTATACACATATATCTGCATATACGGTTGATATGACTCCGCATTTACGATCGACGCATTTAACGCTCACTTGTTGAGGTGATCTGCGCGAAGAAAAAAATAATAATAATATCTATTGTGCGGTAACGTTGAGCCAGACACGATCGCCATCGCCTGCAAATCGGACGAATCGAGAGTCGAATAACAGTCTTCGTTCTCTCGATCGATCGTCGACTGACAAAATATAGCGCGTTGTACTATATTAATAAAATTCATAAAACAATACGAAAAATCGCTGTACATTTGGTCACTCAAGAAGTTTTCTTAACCATTATTTATCTAAGTGTTACGTTTAATAGTGCGTAATTACACGCTAACGGCCCTTAACCCGCTGATAATATCACAGATGAATGAGTTTCCGTGTTGTGCGTTCCGCAACGCTATCTATTGTTTTTAACAAATGCGTTGATCCTCTCAATTTGTTCGTTGAGCGTTTGCTTCTGGTTCTCGAGAGTTTGTTTGACAGATTGGAGTTCCAAGAACTTATGTTCCAACTGAGCACGTTCGGAATGCAACTTGTTGGACTGTTCTATTAATTTTGATGTTTCATTCGCCAGAATGTTTCTCTCCAGCATTATCTCTGAAAAAATAACATACACGATATTTCACACTGTGTTTATGATCATAACGAAGAAAGCTTTGTTTTTCTAAAACGTACCTCTCCAGTATCTGCTGTAGGCAAACATAACGTTCTCTATTCCAGACCACCTCGGCCCTGTTTCCTCACCTATTTCCTCGATCATTTCGTCGTTCTCACTATTGTCTACAGATTTACTCGCTGAAT
Organism: Pseudomyrmex concolor; assembly: GCA_014839585.1. Classification (NCBI taxonomy): domain Eukaryota; kingdom Metazoa; phylum Arthropoda; class Insecta; order Hymenoptera; family Formicidae; genus Pseudomyrmex; species Pseudomyrmex concolor. Next base: position 33,658 of record QVOB01004258.1, on the reverse strand, counting down.
GAATGGATTTACTCGCTGGATTGGTCAGTATACTTGTTAATTGAATAGATTTTCTTATTGGCTGGTTGGATATATTTGCTGACTGAGTAGATTTAGATGCCAATTGGGAAAGTTGATTTACAGGTGAAGTGGGTATATTGATCAGATGAGATTTACTGGCTGATTGGATAGATTTACTTGCTGACTGAGGTTTATTTGCTGATAGAATTGATATACTTGACGGTTGGACATATTTACTAGTTGATAGGAGAAGTTGATTTGTTGGTTGGGCAAGTTGACTTGATGATTGATGGACGAGGTGTCTTGACGGTTGGGCAAGTTGTTTTATTAATTGGGTAGATTTGTCTGTTGATTGAGCGAGATGACTCACAGGTTTAAGTTGTTTCACACCATTCTCGCCAGGCATAGGTAAAGGAGGAAAACATCTCTCGATATTAAGTAAGGGCGGTAAAGACAATGGATGTACTGGAATATTGAGTTTTGTTTTATTTTCCAGCAGTCGCTTTTTTAGAGATTGTTGTGGCAATGATGGAGGATTCTCGGAGTAGGTTTTGGCCATTCTGTCACAATAGGCAGTAACGGAGTTCGTGCACTTTCGTTTCTTGCGATCTGTCAAAATGTCCTGCCACTTTTTTTCTGCCTCTGCAATAGCACAATAAAAAACATCAGCGATTATTATATGCTATGTTATAGAACAATATGTTAATGTACAGGAGAGAGATATACATATAGGATTTTATACAAATTATTTATATTACTCTATATCACAAGGATATCTTTAAATATTACAAGATCTTATATTTAAAAATTGAAGGTTATCAAGTTTTTTTTTTTAATAATCTAGTCACCATCTCTTTTCTCCGGGGGCATAATTTTAAGGCCTATAGTCCTGAGAAAATCAACTTTCGGCTCGAAATCTGGCGTGTAGAGTAAAACATCCGGGTGCTCATTCGGAATCGGTAAGATAGAATCTACCGTGGACTTTACATCCAGAGGTATTACTGGTGGATCGGGATTCAACTTGTGCCTTCTCTCAACCTTACACAATTCCATTTCTACAAAATATAACAACGTATCCATTTAGAAAACCAATAATATAAAGAAACGCGTTGGCATTATTTAATGTGTAAAAAATAAATGCACAATATATTTCTCTACCGTTTTTAACAGTTAGCGTTGTCAGTCCGAATATGGCTAAAAAGGCCAACTTGTCTTTTGAATATTGTAGTTTAGCTGGCGGACCCTTTGTAATCCAAAGGTCCATGTTTTTGGTTCCTTCCTCATCCTCCGAGTCGGAGCTGCACATGACGCTCGTGTTCCTTTCCCTTCTCCGCTTGCGTCTCTTTTCGGCCAGATCGAGGGACGATATCAACTGTCGCGGTATATCAAACAATTGCTTGAACACTATCTTGTTAGGTTTAGGCACGTTCAGCACTGCTGGCTCGCACTGCACGGAAACCTCATTGTTATTGCACTTGTCGGTGAAACATAACGCGGTCGTCTTCGACTCGTTGTTATTAGTCTTGAAGCTCAAGAGTTTCTCTTGATACTTTGGAATCTGAAGGAGCACGTTGGAGACGTTCTGACAAGTGCGCAACACCTTTTCGGACTTGATACTCTGTATCAACTGTGTTTTGTCCATAGGTTTTTGCGCGATATCATTCTTGCTGAACTTAAAGTTCGGTTGAAGCAATAATGTGGACAATAGATTGTTCTGATCACATTGCATTTTATTATTAAAATCTTCTTCCTGCGTCTTATGTTCTTTCTCGTCCAGATCTTTCTGTTCGTCGCGTGGCACGTGCGGTATCAAAACATTATTATCTTGAAGCGTTTCGACGTGATTCTGATATGGCAACTGCGGCTGTTTGATCGGACTTTCGGCAATTTCGGTCTTTTCGATTGCACTCTTTTCGACAGCATTCTTTTCGATCATGCTTTTCTCAATCGCGCTCTTCTCACTCGTGCTTTTTTCGCTCGACGTTTTTTCGTTAAGAACGCAATTGTTAATTGCATCGTCGTTTCGCGGAATCGCAGCGATCGTGTGATTTGCGACTTTGCTATTGCCGCCAATAACTTGATTGTTAGCACTAAAGGTAGTATTGTTCATCTCGTTTGTAACGCAGTTATTGATTGTGGTGTCATTTTGCGAAGTTGAAGTTACCGATGCCGTCTCCGTCGGTGTCGGCGTCGGCGTTGACGTGGTCGTCGCCGTTGCCGTTGTCGTTGTTGTGGTTGTCGTCGTCGTCGCTACCATCACCGTGGTTATCGCTGTCGTCGTTTGATACGTCTCGTTAACGAGATGCGTATTCGGCTGCTGTTGTTTCGTGCTGCTTGAGGTAGTGGTCACTGCATTACTCGCCGTGCTGCTCCCGGTGCTGCTGTGAGTACTACTGATACTTATCGTCGGTATGTTGAGCTTAGGCTGAGCGTGATATTGCTGATGGGTTGACGACGACGATGAGAAATGCGGCGGTTTGTAAAGACTTGGCACGTGCGCGACAGGTATATGATACTGTTGCTGCGATGGAAACGGTATCGGTTGGGTAACCACCAGCGTTTGCTGGCTGCTTATAGACTTGTCTATCGGGGAATTCTCCTGCACCGCTTGACTGCTCACCGCTTGGGTGATGGTCGGCATTATCGGAGAAGACTTCATAGATGTGTGCACAGTCGTAGACGCGTGCAAAGACGATGGCGGCTCGTGATGACCAATTTGATTTGCTATGCTGTGATTGTAACTATTCATCATTGATCTTTGATGCGTTTTCGTTGAGGAAGCGTGGAACGAATCCTCGAAGGGCCTGACGAAAACTGGTTGCGATGTTACGGTGGTACTCGTCGTGGTCGTCGTGGTAATCGTTGTGGTGGACACCGTCCCTGTCGTTGTTGTCATTACCGTTGGTGATTCCTTAATTTTGGGCGCGCTAAACGGACCATGAACACTATGGGACAGAGGCGGAGATTTGAGGGCGTGATTCGTTGCGTTTAATGTCAATGAAGAACCGTTGGGCGGTGTCAAGACTGCGTACGTTGTCAACGTACTAGGCGTGGAAGTCGTAGTCGTCGTACCGCTTGTATTGTGCGCGCGTTGTTGATTCTGTTGCTGCTGCTGCTGTTGTTGTTGTTGTTGTTGTTGTTGTTGTTGCTGCTGCTGCTGCTGTGGCAACGGGGTTTGTTGGCATTGTTGCTGTTGTTGATAATAAATGGAACTGTTGACCGTGGTGGTCGTAGCTGCGTGCTGACTAGAATGAATGGTACTTGACGGCGCGGGAGGTATATGGAAAGAAGGAATAGAAATGAGAGATGAAATGGGCATGCCTAAGGATAATGGCTGTGGCGTTATCACGCTTGGCGTCAAACTTGGCATGGGGGGTATCGGCGGCGCAGGACCGATCGGCGCTGTGCTTATGGCCGTCGGAGGTGGTGGTGGAAGGTTCAGAGGGGGCAAAGTGGGAGCCATGGGTAAAATAGGCGCCCCATAAAAAGATGGCAGACGAGAATGATAGATGTTAGATGGTGTGGCTCCTTGTGCTACTGTCGCTACCGCAGGATCGGAAGAAGTTGATGATGGAGGTGGTGGCGGTGGAGGTGGTGGTGGTGGCGGTGGTGGTGGAGCGATTGTTGGAGCAGGTGGTTGCTGCTCTTCTTTTCGAGATTGATGGTAACTGCTGTTAGCGGCAGTAGTGATTCCGCCGCTGATATTGCTACTGGTATTACTGATGGCGGCGGTACTTCCACTGCCGCTGTTTTTACTACCACTGCCGACACCACTCTGTCGTTCTCTGGTGTCGCGTTCTCGGTCCCGATCGCTATGCATCTGAGCCGCTATGGTCGGCTTCCTAGCTGAAACAAATCCCGAACACAGTGCTTGGTGATCTTCCACTCGTCTACAATGAACGGGGTTCTGGCCATGGCGATATGTTGTCATTTTCTCTTCTGTTAATACTGTTCTAGATATCTTCTAAACAATCTTGTACATCTTTAAAGATAAACTCACTGTAAAATTTTAATAATTTAAAATGTTGTGAGCGTGTCTGTGTGTTAGACATGAATTAAAATAGAAAATTTGACATACTGCTACAGCCAGGTTTCGCTATCTCAAGGTAAATGGGTTAAACCTAGATAATATATTTTTTTAAGAGTAACTATAAAATACAGTTCTTCAGTGTGTCACGACATAATCTCGTTAGATTCTGAATGCAAGCTTGACCGGTAAGTTCGCGCGCGAGGAGAAGCGTTAAGAAAATATATACATGTATGTTTCTTATCTAGATTTAATAAAATACAATGATTTAATAATATACTAAATTTCGCAAATTAATTACATCAGGTTGACAGCATCGCTAATTATGCAACTACATTTGGTATAATTAGTTTTTTTTTATTTATCCCAACTTACCTTAATATTGCTTAAGTATGTTCACACACAGCTATAAGAATATATTTAATTTATTCGCTTCAAAGTATTGGGGATGATTACTGTTATATTTCCAACAAAGCTAAATAAATAAGTAATAAAAAAAAAAAAAAAAACAGAAAACCAATTATCTAAACTAATGGGGCTAATTGTTCTCATCGTTGTTCTAGCGTTAATAACCGCATTTTTTTCTCAATGACATATAATTGCAATAAAACAGATAATTAAAACAATTACGAATTATACGGAATCTTCCCCAAAACTGTTTCAGAAAATGATTCGAGGGTCAAGAGAATTCCAAGTCCATTAAAATTTCAATCACATTTTTTGCAAGTTTTATTTTCATTTATAGTCCAAATATACATGTTTACATAATAAATTATATATAAAAATGGTATAATTTTGACAAAAGAACATTTATAATAAAGTTTATATACATCGGTTTATTCAGTCAGTATATATAAGGAGCAACATGTTTACTTTTACAATTAAGGGAAACTATTTGACATTAAGTGGTTAATAGCAAACTTTCTAAAACAGTTGCGGGAACTAACGCAAGAGTGCATTGCGCCTGATGAAAACAAAATTGTCATTTAAAATCGTTACAATATTGAATTGCGATTTTTATTTACTTCTGATAATAAATTCACGCCTTTTCGAAATTATAAACATCGATACGCAAATTCATTGTATCGAATGTGTGATTAAAATATTAGAATTGTACGGTTTCCCACAATTTTTAGATCGAGATCAATGTCTCGAGAATCTTCTTCAGGAAACACCTTTATTCTGTAACTTATAACAAAAATTTTATTATCGTTTTCGTATCATCATGCAGCAATCTTATTACGCAGTTTTGTTCCGCGCAATAATTCATAACGCGCACGTTAAAAGTGACAGATCCCGATCTTAAAAGTGTATCTCATGATATGAGTATATTGAGATAACTGAAGTTATTTTGAATATTCTTTTTTCGAAAAATCTGATAATCAGACATCGAAATATTTGATCTAAACTTTGATTTGTTTATTTATTCTTAAATGTAAATACTTACATAAATAACATGCAACGTACGAGAAAGAAAATTTATAAACCCGAAAATTTCGTACAGAAAATCTATCTCTTCCGTTGAAAAAAAGATTTTTTCTTCTCAAAACGAGTACTGGGAATTCCGATAAACTTACACCGTAAGATGCTTCGGGATCTCGCACATCCACAATTAAACATTATTGCGTTATTTAACAATTCGAGACAATAGAGAATGTAATTTATAAAATGCCTAATAAACACTTAACAAATCAATAAACGCTTCGAGGTATAGAATATCGATATACACCCGTAGATACTTCTATTTTTTTTGCACCTCTCAACACAATAATACACATATAAGAAAAAAATAACTCGATATATCGGGGAAACATTAAAAATAATCTAAAACGTACTATTTTTATTGTATATAACAGTAATTCATCTGTCTTTTCGATATACGAGATGTCTCGTAAGATCTCTCGCAAGAAATCGTAAATTATTATTATTTTTTTTTTTTTGACATTTTTAAACTCAACAAAAATAGATTTCTCCTTTGAAAGACGTGCACTCTCATGTTCAATTTTCGCCGTCATTAACTACAAAATGATTGACTATATAACAAACCTGCTATAAGACAGTAGGTAGTTCACATTTAAATACTATAAAAATGATTAGAAACACATATGCGAAGAACATCGGATACACAATAGATGACTATATAATATTAAATTTAAAAAAAAAAAAGAAAAAAATAACAACTAAATCGGGTCTAGAAAAATTGAATTTTTTATAATTTATTCCTAAATTGAAATTAAGATGGATTATATCTATTGCCACTAAGCCCACTTCTGATAGTTCGATGAATACCGAAAGAGAGTAACTCTGCTGAAATTATACACTGAGCGAACAAATAACGAACAAATCACAAACTAAAATAAAAAGTTCTTAGCTTATATTGTTTTGTAAACAATAAAAACATCGTCAAATAATATATATGCGGGATCTCAGACACACACAAATAAACGCGTTTTTTTTTTTTTTTTTTTTTTTTTTGTTTTTCTATTTTACGTTCGTTCGTTTACAGTGTATCGTCCATTTTCGAACTCCGCTCGGACACGCATATTAACGCTAATTTTTGTATAAGAAAAACGCGAGTAAATAACTATGTGTGTGACTATATAACTCTCGTTAAATCTAGATTAAAATTAGAAGCGTAGTATTGTTGTTCTTTTCTTTCTTTTCGAGTTCTCACCGGGTCACAGTTACATTTCTACAATGACTTCTCCTCGCTCGCGTCCGCCAGTCCGTCTATCTACAGAAGAACTTTGGGTTCGATAGTACAGATCGATTTTTTTCTTTTTTTTTCTTTTTTTTTGAACGTCGCGTGTGTCAACTACTATTATTCCCAAGAATACCATCTCATTCGATGGGTACGATTTCGGGGATTTCAAGATTAAACAAAACAGCGGGCAAAATAAGTATAGAATACATAACTGTCAACATGTCGGAGTGGTAGCATTGAAAGAGATGCTATATCACAAGTTGGATATGGCTGAATGAGAAGAAATTTGACATTCAAGAAATTTCGCGTGATGACGCTATCGTAAAAGAATGGCAAACGATAGAAAAAGTGCTCACGCGCATTAGTAAAACGATAGATCGATCGCGATCGACGCTTTTTTTTTTTTTTTTATTTTTTATTTTAATAAAAGGCAGTGGGGGGTGGAGCGACTCGCTCACCTGCAGTATCGGTGGATGCAGGTGCAGGCGGGGGTACCGGCGCAGCGGAAGCAGAACTTCTCGCTGCTCTTCTCCTCTCCTCCTCCTCCCGCATAGCCTGCTCTCGTGCTTGCCGCAGTCTATGTTCCTCCTCCAGCTTTAGTCTGAAAAAAAGAAAAAAAAAGAACCGCACCGTGATATTAATAATACAGAAATTCGATCATTTGCTCGACACAGAACTCACTCTCTCTTTTCGCTCTGGATCGTTTTACTTACCGTTCATGCATCACCGGAGACATAAGACCCAGAGAAGCGGGCGGCGGCGGAAGCATGTCCGCGCTGTATCTCAATCCATAGAGAGGATACGACGGTAATCCAGGAAACAACGGCGGTCTCAACATTCCGCACCGCTCCAAGTACAATTGTTCCTCTAGCCGGCTACAGACAGAAACAGAAAATCAGTTAAACTACAGGTACCTATAAAGAGGTATCAAAATAGAATCAGTGGATAATTAGTAAAAAGGAGAACAATAAGATTCTTCCTTTTCTAATAACACCAAAGCTTAAACAATATCGTCGCTTACCTATAAGCATGCAGATGCGGCGGTGGATAGAGACCGGGATGATAGGGGTTATAAGTAGGGTCTAAGGCGAACGTCGGTGCTGCCGGATGGGGCGGATGATGTTCAGGCCGGTATGGCTGAAAACCGGAACGGGCTAGCAAATCGGAAGCCGCGGCAGTTGCGCTATGTTTGCTGGTTTCAACGGGTCTGGCAGTTGTCGTGTATAAGGAGGGAATCTCTTCGGGTCTTCGCTCGTGCGTCGATCGTTCCTGGAAAAAAAAAAAAAATTTCAACGATATTCGTAACCGATTTCTTTCAACAAACATGCAAATAAGATTTTACACTTCAGGTTTTTAGCATGGAAAAAACGACATTTATGAGTATCGCGATTCGTGAGGAAAGAAATGCGACTTAGTAAGGCGCGGTCCTGTTCTTGGGAGTAAACAATATTTTCAAGGTGATTTCTTGGAAGACGCGGGGCGACGCAAATTGCCTGAAATTTTCTTCAGCTTATAGTCTCTTCCGCCACTTAGACGTTACGAGCGGTCTCGCAGTTTATTGCCGAGCGTTGTAACGAAGTCGTGCACCGAACCGGCAATAAGTTGCCGCTCGGATGACTGCGCCGTGAAAATTGGTAGGAGGAACGTGCACCTCCGGTCAAATCGAAACGCCGTATCAAAAAATTCATTATTGCAAACAAATAAAACGCCAATAAAGGATCATTCGGAAAACTTTCACAAAATATCAAATCAAGGTAACAATATATGTGAAAACACTTCAGTATTATTACAATCTTTTCTACATTGATTAAAGTAAACATCTGCGTGTTTACGTTTACTAAAAAAAAAAAAAAAAAATCAAGTTGCTCGAATGCTTTTTAAATTAATTTAAAACCGTAAGCGTAAGCTAAGAATGAAAATACATCGATGGATTACTTAAATCAAATTGCCAGACTTAGAGAGGCGCGCATTTGCAATGCAACGACGTGGGATGATACAATCGAGGAAGGAAGGAAGATCTTTGATCTCTCCGATTATCGAGAATTGAACTACCTTATTCGCTTTCCGCTAGAGTAGGCGCCTTTTTCATTTCGTTACCGAGATTGGCTGCATTTTCGATCTACCTTTGAGTCTTTGACATTCCGCAATCCTGCGAGGCCATTTAATTCGCGTGCTTTCGAAATCATTCTCTTTTCCTTCCGCGCTGTTTGACGCTAGTAATTTTACCTCGCTTCGACACTTTCGCCATTGATGACAAGCTAAGTCAACGACCAGATATTAATTCTCAGGTAATATCTCAGGTAATTACTCTTCAAGAGCTCGTGTGAGCTCAGAAACGAATCGCGTTGTTGTATTCAAGAATATGTCTCGGAGAATTCGCGCACACTTTCTCTCTCGACTACGGACTTTTCTACGCCGCAGAATTTAGATGAAAGCGCATTTTTCTGAATTTTTCCGTTTCTAATATTGAATATCCCAGATACGCCTCAAATAAATTTCTGTTTTCAGATGACTGATCAATAGATTACTCGATATGCTTCTGATTTTACTCGGTATTCATGTCTGCTTGTACAAAGTGTGCGCGATTTAAAAAAAAAAAAAATCTTTTCACGTACGCGTGTGTGTGCGTGCGTGACGTAATATTGTAAAATAAATCGCCATCATCAGCGAGAGCAAACCCGAAAGATCCCAAGAAACACGTAAATATATGCACCCTCGTCTCACTCGTGCTCCGCCACACATCCCATTTACGACATCCTTCATCGATCCAACCGTACGAGGGAAAAAAATGTGTCCTCGCGAAGACGAACCTAAGACGACCGATGTCAACGGATTTTTCTCAGCCGCGTTACGTAGCGCTACGTATATCCCGAACGTTCGTTTTATTATTCCAATCATGGGAGAACCGGCAGAGTTCAAAGTTCCACCTCCGAGGGTGCCTTTGTTCGCGACGAATGCACTTCTTTCCCGGGTCAGAAGAGACCGCGAGAAGGAGAAGCGGCCGGTGCAATCACTCACCTTGGCAGGGGAGGGACCTCTGACCAGGGGCGGTGGCGCCCGGTTCTTCGGACTGGCACGGGGTTCCTCTTCCTGAGGTGCTGGGCCCGCTTGCTTCGCCAGGTTCCTCAAGGCTGCGGCAAAGCTTCTGCTGTTCTGCTGCCCGCCCGGTCCAGGTCCCGGGGTGTGACCCTGAGGTAGTACGGAACTAGGTCGGTGGGACTTGCCAATCGAGGTTGGCTGAGCTTTGGTGCTGGCAGGCTGTAGACCTGAAATGAAGAGGCGAAAGGTCAGGCGGGTCCGTGTGAAATTACACCGCCGCGTGTAATGTGAAATTCGCTCGCTGCTTCTAAAGATACGTACTTGACCTTAACTGGTACGTCGACATGGCATAGGAGTCGCTTTTAACGTGAAACAATAACGCGCGCAACGATCGTTTCCAATTACTATTGGAAACGATCTGCCAAATTAATTGATGAAGATTCAAACGATACATGACGTGCCGTATCGTTTGAAACATGTCACACGTTCGACTATCTCGAGCGAAAATTTAATTAGTCGTGCCATTTGCTCAGTTTCTATCGAACGGACAAAAGGCTCTTATACGTGGTTCGTAGTAATAACTCTCGATAACGCGTACATTTCGTACGCGTTCATGGTGAAAGAGGCGTTATCGAGCAAAGATTAACGAGCGACTCCGTCGTCTCCGCCACACACGTGTATTTTCTTTCTCGCTCTCTCATGTATGGTTAACGAGCGTGCCTCATAATTTCTCGTGGGGTCGGAGGTCGCGCTCGTGTTGACGTGACCCGCCGCGGGGAAGTCGGCTGAGCATGATCGACTTCGTGGGAGATTAATTGTAAAGCGTGCGGCGAGGATGGAAGAGAGATGGAATAAATATCACCGAGTGTGTGCGCGCGGCACAAAAAGTCAGAACAATTTCCAAACTTTATAAATCGAAATTTTTAAATTGTTTGATCAATTATTTATTTTTCTTAAATTTTGAATAAAATAACATCAGAGAATTTCAACAAAATTTAAATAAATAATAGATAATACAGCAACTTTTGACAATAAAAATGTAGAAAAATGTAGTGGAATACACATAGATTTTATATTCAGCGATTGTGAGTGAAATAAAATCGCTCATATTAAAAAAAAAAAAATAAATAAATAAATAAGTATGATAAACACAAGCAAAGTAAGCGCGATTCGATCGATCGATAGACCATCGGTATCAAAGGTCTCTTCGTATTTCTGACTTCACAATAAATAAACGTGACGAGTGATAAAACCCGATGCGCGTTACGTCGCGATAATGGCGGCAATAATTAGAATTTACGACGAAGAACGTCGTGCAAACCGGTAATAAAATATCGTCGGCCGCTGTGTACAGTGTTCGTTAATTAGACAAATGGTGACAACAATTAATCGCCGTTCGCAGCCAATAAAGCGAGTCGTATAATCGACAAAGTATATAGCAATAATTTTAATTCTGACATAATTACAAATCGATCGCGTTAACGTTTCACGAAAGAATGAACTATGTTGATAATGAACGAGGCAAAATGTTTTTATTGCGGAGAAAAAAAAAACTCAAAACTAGGACGTAGTAATTTATAAGCGTTATAGTTAACGTTTTAACATAAGCTGCAATTAGTACGCAAAGATTACTATAAGAAACAATATCGTGGCAAAAGATGTGAAAAATCATCACTAAAAAAAATAAATTATGTTTCCGAAAAAAGCTGATTGTGCGATTATCAGATCGCGCATTATGAGTCATTATAATTTTAAATAATAGACGCATAAATATATACGCATCCTCGATTATATATTAAACAAAGCCATGCGCACGTCGCGACTTAATTACGGTATCGCAATAGAAATCCTTGACATTATAAGACATTCGCGGGCATAACTTATTTTTCTTGATATTCTGAAATATCGTTACGTCATTGTAGTAGGTATATACAAAGTTAACGCTTTTATCGCATAATTGCGATATATCGACATGGATATCCGTTGACCGTGCCAGAATGATGAATAAGGTCAGAGTAATTTAACTCGTTCGATAAATGCACAATAATATATATTAATTCACTTATTATAATAATTGTTGTGATAAGATCATAAATGTTTGAAACGTAAGAAAAATAATTGTAAAAACTAATTTTATATAATTGTAAAAACTAATTTTATATAATTGCAATACATATACTATATATATATATTAAATAGGTATTTTTTTACCTATTTTCTTTATATTAAACTTTTTATCTATCTATTAGAGACAGACAAAAGCAATTTATTATATAATATATAATAGTTGCATGAAAAATGAGAAATTTTTCTTCAATCCAGAAGTAACATTTTATAAATCATCTTGATGATTCACTGATTTTTTAAATAACCAACGCGCACACATGAAAGTTTATTTCTTTACATTCTGCATTTCATTTTCTTTGATGGCGTGTTTCTCCATCGTCTGCGTTTCCTTAAAACTCGACAACGCGTATAATAGCATCGACGATAAACGTAAACGCATTAGTGTTCCTCAAATATTACGAAATCTAATGAATAGCTTGCCAGGCATCGATGCCGCAGAAATGGGAGATAACAAGAATTAAAAAAAACAAAAATTATTCAGATAAAATTTAAATTCTAGAAAAAAAAAGGAAGACGATTGCGAATTGTATTTCAAAACCCCCTCTTTTTTTTAAGGGTTAGCGATGCGTGCGAAGAGTCTTTTGTCTTTTGTCGTGAAGAAGCCGAGGTTTTTTTTTTCTACGCAGAGAAAAACGTCTCCGGACGAGAAAATAACAAAAAGAGATATTGCTCGATAGCTTTTACCCTCTTTCGAGAGAGTGGTCCCGTCGATGAATTCTTCATCAACGAAGTGCAGACATCTCTTCGTGCTACCACGAGTCCTTCTTGTCTTGTTCTTTGTCTCTTTCTCTCTCTTCTTCTCCTCTCTCTTTATTGCTATTTTCATCGCCATCCATCTCTTTATTCATTTTTTTCTTTTTCATTGCCCTGAAAGCGAAATCGAACTCTTCGCTCGCTTGTTCATACTTTTCTGCGATCTCGTCATTTGATTTTGACACATCAAGTGTTCGTTCATTGTTTGTCTGTCAATCTCACAGTAACCGAGAAGGAAAAAAATTAATGGGGTAAGTGACGTCAAAATTACAAGTTAATGACATGTCATGAAAATCGTTAACGACAGAGACAAAAACTATCCATCATCAGAGTTCTTGTCTAGCAGTAGTACAGTTGATGAGTGTCGCACCACCGAAGGGGTTCGTCTACCTCGTGAGCACTCTCATTTAACGGCAGAGTATCTGTCGCTCCCGCGTTCTTCTCTTTTGTTCTCAAACCTCCCCCCGTTCGGTCCCTTCCCACATTCCACCCTCTCATTTGAATAAACCGCGAGATGTCGCATCCGACATAGAATCCGCTCGCGCACTTCGTCGCCGAAACTTCCGACCGCAAGTTCCTCCTCTTTCTCACAGAAGCGGAATTATCGCTAACTTATCCTCTCTCCGCGTCTCCGCTATTCTTCACCGCTACGCTTCATCACGCTAATCGCCTCCCTTTCTCTCTCTCTCTCTCCCTTCTTTCCTCATGTCCATCTCACTATCTCCGTCGTTCTTTCTTTTTTCCTCGCTTCGATACATTTTCGCAAAAGAGCGATCGTTTGATGACAGACGGGAGATAGTCTCACTCTCCCAGAGGACTTCTCGCCCGCTCGTTACCGACGAGGGGGTGAAAACGTGCCCGATCGCGCGCGTAGCAGGGGAGAAGAAGAGCGGGAAGGGATATAGAGAGAGAGAGTGAAGAGAGGGGAGAAAACGACATTTACTATCTCTCTGTCGCGAGTATCACCGCGGGGTGGGTTGACTCCGTGTGTCGCTGCCACGAGGATTCCGTTGGGTTCAGAAGAGGAGGCTGTGACGAGAAAGAGAGAGGAGAAGTGAGAGAAAGAGAGAGAGAGAAAGAAGGGGAGAGAGTGAGAGAGAACAAGGCCGCTGGGGTGTTAAGCGGCTTACAGTCTGTCACCATGGTAACGCCACACCACTAAGACAGGAAGAGAGCCTGAATCCGGCCCGTTACGGTCCCTGCCGACTCTCTCTCAATACACCCCATCAACGGAGCTCTCTCGTGTCTCCGCGAAAGAGCAAAGAGGAGGAAAGCGACGACGAGGATGATGACGACAAAGAGAGAGAGGAAGGGGAAAGGGTGAAGGAGAACGAGCGGCGCGTGGATGGGGATGGTGGCGACCGGATTACGCCACTAACTCTGTTTTTACACCGAAGTGTTTTCACCGGGCTCTTCCGATACACAAGGCGTCGCGTAAATCGCACCTCCCTCTTCTTTCCTTCCTTCCTCTCTTTCTCGCTCTATCTCTCTCTTCTCTTTTCTCTTCTCGAGTTAAACCTTCGAAGTCGCGGAGCTTTTCTTAGCGGGAAGTTAACTTGCGCCACCGATCTCGGTAATTCTTCTAGTTTCGACGTGAGATGCTGAATAATTTAAGTGCGAAAACAAAGAAACAAAATTTTTCGAACTAAAACTGTTTCGGATTTTTAAAGAAACAGAAGAGATTTTTGGAGTTCACGCCGAGCAATAAACAACGCGAAGACTCGCGAAAAACGTTCGCGTTAAATTACGCAACTAAATACATACTACCGCGGTTACACGCGGCGCGTAGAGACGAGAGTATCGCTTAATCTCGCGTGTCGTCGGCAATACTATATATGACGTGCCTTCGCGATGAAGTTATTGCGATTCGCATTTACCGGATCATTATACACGTATTCCGGGGATTATATAAAGGGGCAGCTGGGCGTAGCCCGAGTTTTGCACGATAAGAAATTCGAACGCAATGGGGCGTTCGGAAAGTTCGTGAAGTACTCGAAAGCACGAAGTTTCTCGGAGAATAATATGAGTGATATTTTTTGTAACCTAACCACAGTCTCCAAATAGCGAGTGACTTATTGCTCAAGCGATATATTAACTCGCGCGATGGTAACTTCTTTGAGCAATCAATAAAACACCATTTTCATCAAGCAAATATTTTAATAATTGTCATATCTTTCGTCTGCAATATACATTAATGCAATAAAATTTACTCGAACAGCAAAGTAGAAATATAAAACGATCGTAACCTACAAAGGGGAATGAATTTATATCATTTCAGATCAAAGGAAATTCTTTGTGCGTGCGGGGATATTACTGATGAAGGAGAGAAACGGGCGCGCCAGTTTAACATTTCCGATAATGTAATTATCATCTTCGTTCATACGACAGATATTAATTGACGATGCCAAACGTACAAAGAAATACTCGTTTGCGCCGTGAAAAAGGGAAAAGCAAAGCGATCATCATTTTATGTTCGTTTATAAAGTCACGAACCGATCAAGATAATAAAAGGTTCATTACAAACGGGGACCGTATAGAGGCAAAGCAGCAAAGCGATCATCGAAAAATATTGCGTTTATAAACGTTTAATAGAACGGCAAATTATAAACGTTCGAGATATCGACAAAATGTATTCCTGATGATGGGCTTACGAAACGCAATTAAATATCTCGTAAATATTCAATAACAACGCCGCGTAATATATGTATAAATTTGTTATTCGTTTTATTGTTTAATACGTCAAACCCATAAAATAGAGCATTAAATCATATTTAACTTATTTATTTGCGACATTTTAATGTACTATTTTATTTTTGTTACAAATAACTATTTTTTTTTTTTAATTTAGATTTTTCTCACCTTTTTTTAATTAACCCGTCGAACAATTGAATTCGAGCAATTTGAATTATTTCGTCTTTAATTACATGAAAGACGCGACAGAAGGATCACATTAAAGAATTCTAGTATTCGCGAATACCGAAGAGACCTGGAGGTAGACAACAGGTGGAAAGCGATTCCACCTGTAAGGTTGACAAAACCATCGACTCGGATGGCAAGCGCGAAGCATAATAGGAAAACGCCGGATGAAGTGAAAAAGCGTTCTAACACTTGCGCGCAAAGATAAAATTCCGGCCATCCTGTAGAGGAACTCGTCTCTCCTTCATTTTTTTTTTTTTTTCCTACTTCCTTCGTTCGTTCGCGCGCAACGAGGCGAGCCGTTCGATCGATTCTCGCGTCGCAATAAACGACGGAGTAGATATCGTTCCGACTCTCTATGTGAGAGCATATATAAATCCCCGAAGAGAGCCGGATTGTCGCGACGCAGCGCGACCACTCTCTCAGCGTGGAAATACCGGACCACGCGAAAACGCGTGTACCCGGATACTACTTCGCTCTGCGGCATGAATTATTTAGAATCGTCGTGTACACCTGATTCGCCCGCACCGTCGCTTTTAAAGCCCGGCGACCGCGCTACGCGTTCGATAAATTCTAATCGCCGGTGTGACGTAGCGACGTAACGAATCGCGAATTAATTTTCACGTCGTGAATATATTTCCATCTGCGAGTAAAAACATTTTTTGTCTCTCGTAAAAGCAATATTTTGTAATTTTTGTCCACACGCAACGAAAGTTGTTCTAAAACAAATAAAAAAATATAATTGTTTATTGCGATTTTCAGTTGCAAAATTTTATTCCGCGTCTCTCTCTCTCTCTCTCTTTCTCTCTCTCGTTCACGTTTCCAGCTTTATTATCGCAAACTTCCGGGAAGGATGTCCGAGACGTTCATAAAATTTTGGTGAAAATCTTCCCGACATTTTTCCGCTCGCTGTTCGGTATTTTCCGAACAATGTTACTGTTTCGCGTGACCTGTTGTGATATTTCCTTTTGTAGTCCGATATATGTATATCTCGTCCTATGTGTAAAACGACGTTGAGACGGTATATAACGCTGAGTGCTCTCGCTATCTTAGTATTATCACCGCGCGCGCGGTCGACGCGTCTTATGCATAAGATTTTTATGCATAAGACATGACTCAACCGAGAGAGGACGTCTTCTCTCCCCCGGGGTGCTTCCGGTGCGCGCAGTAAAACACTGACGGAGATCGTGCTCAGGGTCAGAATTGCGCACCGAGATTCGGTGGCAAGCGACGCGTGAAAAGGGACGACCGAGAAAGAGAACCGGAAGGAATAGAACTGTGGAAATGAGAAAGAAGGAAGAGGAAAGAGAGAAAGAGAGAGAGAGAAAGAGAAACAGAGAAATGTCGCGAACGTTCGTACAACATCGAGAACTGCGATAAGTAGGTAAGTACGGAGTCGAGATTTACGACATTCGCATTGTGACGAAAGAGAAACTTAGAGTATGGCACACACAGTATGGTTAGCAAGTGGCGTTATACGATGTTAAAAAAAATAAAACTATTTAAATCTGAGATTATTTCAACTATTAAAAAAAAATGGCAAACATACGGAATCTTTACATATCGAAAAAAGAAAAATATGTTTGTGAAATTTTCGAAAGGTTGTTTTTCACCTTGAAACCATCTGGATAAATTTTTATGGCCGTCATGCACGCTTCTCATACGAAGAGTGTCGTCCATGAAATCTTAACGTGGGTCGCGTCTAGCTTTCAGGATAAAAATAACACACGGTCGATAATAGACGGCTGCGGCGAAATCGCATGTTGTTGAGGCGTAAGTTAACATTATTTTTAAAGGCAAAACGTCAGACAATTTACTTCGCGACGACGTGCACTTGGCCGGCTGCTACCACATTTCCTTCCCTTCCCGAGTAACACAAAGTCACTCTCTCTGTCGTATATATATACTTAGTTCCTGTTGGCACACGTGTACACCTTATGAAACGTTAATCGCGTACGTTCGTTTTTTATTGGCCTGTAAGACGAGGTAATCGCCGAGGGTTGTGCACACAGAAAACACATCAGGGAAGAAAGAAATCGATAGCGTAGTAGTCTTAAAAAAATTACGTCAGCTTTTCTTTCTGAAAAGCAATCAGGGCAGCGGCCTAAAAAAAAAAAAAAAAACGCACAAACAGATATTGAAGATTTAAAAACTAGTTTTTGTTTTATCAAGATTGAAAGCCAACACACGCAACGTACTCCGTTGACTGGTAGCAAAAATTTTCCCATCAATCGTGCCTTGAATGAAAAATGTTTAAATTAATTTTTTAAAAGAAAGAATTTCTGAGAGACCTGCGATATACTTCTGCGGCGCAATCTTATACCAAACATAATTACAAGAGAAAATTGAGATAAATTGCAGGGGGAAATTCTACACAAGAGAGCGCGGTCACGACGATCTTTTTCCAAGACTTACATCTGCGCCATGTACACGTAGGGTAGTTGAAAACATGGTGGCATAAGGGTGAAGAGCACAAGAGGGCCTTCTTCTGTGGAGTGCCGCCGCGCGACCAACCCCTCGATATTAAAGCGTTGAAAAAAGACTTGAGGGAACGAGCCTGCCTTTGCCGAGCAAAGTTTTCCCTTTAAACCATCTCTGTCGTCGCGATACGATACGACGATGCGATACGACGACGCCGAGACGCCGGGGTTGTCGTTGACGATATTAAATTTCCGGCGACGAGATGCTACCAGTTTATGGACAGAACCGGAAGGGTATCGACCCTATAGCGAAGGTATACGGGTGACCGATATCACCTCGCGAAAAAATACCGTCTATAACTGCCGACTCATCAATCGATTGTTGCTCGATCTCGTGATAATGCGCAGAATCGCAAAGTGACGAGTTTATAAATCAAGCAAATATTAATTGTATTACTTATGAATTTATGTTTATATTTTATAACCAGACTTTATTTTATAATTCATTATATGTGTGTTACTTTTATGTTTATATTGTTATATGTTGCATAAGTTGTTTTAATGTATTAAATCTACTGAAAATAAATCAAGTTTCGATGTCAATACAAAAAAAAATACAAGCAATATACGTAAGTCATTTATAATACGGATATAATTATCGCTAGAAAGGAGTGTCATCGGATGCAAGTTTTTTGGTGAAGAAAATACGCGAAATCCTCAATAATTCGATAAGACTCCAGGTCGAGTGTCTCACGTGATTCCGTAACTCAGCGGTGTCGTGCTTGTTCGATAACCAGCGGAAAACAACCCTTAGGGGAGAAATTCGCGACGAAGGCGTGCGGGTCGACGTTTGCGGTTCTCCTTCTTGCGTGTCTTCCGCCCGCAGGAGTGAAAAGAAAAAAGAGGAAATTTGTTTTGTTCTTGGCGTATTTTACGTCAAAAAATAAAACATGCAACATGTGTGTGAAAATTACCGTGAAAAACGCAACTAAAACATTTTGAAAAATCTTAAGCAAGAGAACTGTTAATTATTATACAAATATTAAAGAGAGAGAGAATATAAACACGCATATAAAATTAACTTGATGTTAAATAATTGTTTAAATTATATAATCTTAGCACACACACACACACACACACATTTTTTCATACTCGCGTAACTAGTAAAAACTATCGAAAATTTTAAATACATTGATTATAATAATTTTTCATCCTAAAACGCGGATAAAAAAATAAGTCGCTGACACAGAATTCACTGAAGAAAGAAAAAAAATTTAGAAAAAAGAAGGACTCAGTGAGAAAAAGAGCGATGTAACAGCCGTGGGCACCCTTTGTGTCAGATCGTGGTTGACCTTTTCCTATTTAATCTTCTGACTCCTCGCATAACCCTCCATCCTTTTCTCCTCCTCTCTCACCTTCGTTCTTAGGCACCCTTGGCCGCACGGAAGTCGAGTCTCGCGTAAAAAAATCGATGCCGGAAGAATTGGGGTGGCGGATTAGCCGATAGAAGGGAGAAGAACCGGCGCACGGCAAGGGCAAGCGACGTCTAACAGAAAACGACGAAAGGATCGGGAAGACAAATTGCGGTTCGCGAGGAAAGCGGATTAAATGTGCTGGCGATTTGTATTCGCCACCCGTTTCCAATCGATTTGCGGCCGAACGAGATACAGACGGGCGAGTCAAGAGACGATTCTTTTCGGTGCGGCTGTGATTGAACATCGTTCTCATCCGCACCTAACTTTACACCGTTAATCTCGCCGCGATTAAATCGACATTTGAAATTTTATTATCCAGACCGATATCCATTTGAATGATTATCCTGTCAGTGAATTAATTCTCGTTAAAAACTTTTTAATTTCAGATCCTAGATCAGATTAGAATCTACCGGAGTTAATCACACTTAAGCACTCGCTATTGAGTCACGAATCTCTCTCAAAAATTGATGACATTTTTCCCATTGGCTTTCCCTCGATTCCCTCCTGCCTGCTGGCAGCGTAACCTTTTCTGGTTTGCAATCCGCTTTCGCGTTCCCTCGATGACGCTTTGTCCGCGATAACAATCGACTGTCAGAGTTCAACCCACCCACTCACTCGCCCATATTTTTCGTTGCGTAACGAGCGTGTGCAAACTACAGCCTTGACAAAGGCCAGCGCTGCGGTCGGATGGACATCTGTCCTATGCCGCGACACAAATAGCAGTCGATTTACCGGTTCGGATCGTATCAAGGTCGGAAAGCATCTCGTCGTTAAATTGTTCGTGCCATTCAGTGCTCCCATTATTGTGTACCGAATCAATTAACGTTAGACATATATAATACCGAGGCAAACAAGAGAAAGCGTCAACTAATTAGCACGTCTCAGAAAACTATGTTAAATTTATTTTTAAAATAAAAAAATTACTACTTCTATAAATATAAATCTTTCTATTGCAAATTTTATAGTCAATAGAAAAAGAATTGCATTGAATAATTATATCGTACATAAAAGATATTTCTTTGTAGAATTTTTTTTTTTTATTTTAATCATTTACGTTTTTTTGGTGCATAGCCGATAATTAATTCTACTTTCAAGAAACTTCACATGCAAAGTTATCACGAGAAGTTGGTTTCGCAAAAACGCACGAAACACCGCAAACATAAAATTTTTGCACGAATAACCACGAAAAGCCGGCGGCGAACTAAAATCCGTCGGCTGAAACTCGAGGCTATCCTTACGAGTCCCTTGACATTTTGCCAAGCACCCCCATTGAATCACCATATAAACGACTCCAGAGCCCGCCAGGTTCCAACCCCTGATCCGCCCTAACCTCAAATATACGTTTCATTTTAGTCCCGGTAGCAGCACGGCCATAATCATGGGCGTAGAGTTTCACTACATTTATACGTCTTCCCCAACAACGATCGATTCAAATCTCGTCGGAGTCATTGCGCCCGAAAACTTCGCAATTGTATAACATCCCGATATACACGTGCTAAATCACCATACATTTCCTCTATAGATGAATTTTCAAAGAGAGCATGTAAGCCTATAATTTCTTCGCCTTGTATAAACTTCGTATTCTAAATAAATCTTTCGCAAATTATAGATTATATACCCTCGTTCTCAACCCTTCAACTGACGTCTCAAACTGCAAGTTTCTAATTTTTTCGCGAACCCATATTTATTTTACGCCACGCAATTATTTTATTTTACTTCTCGTAAAATTTTTCCTTTTGAATACATAGATATTCACACACGCACAGTTGGCAAATATAAAAAAAATATTTGATTTTCAAATTACTAGACAAAATCGATTACTATACTACTGGCGGGAACGTGGATAGAATCAAAATGTCGACGCCAATGCGACGCGATCTCTTTGCCCGTTGCTTTCGAGAGTGCCCGTGGGATTTCGCGTTGACGCTGTTCGTTCGTTTGTTCATTCGTTCGTTCGTTCGTTCGTTTCTTCTTTCGTAAGGTGCTTTGGAATTTCCATATTAATTCGTTAGATCGTGAAACGTGACGCGAATCCGCGATTTAATAACATTTTGTTCGCTGGCACCAGTAGAGTCTTTCCCTTCCCTCGTCCCCCATCTGCCACGACTGGGGTGTGAGAAAAGAAGTGGAAAAAAGAACGAATAAAAAAGAGGGAGCAACTAAAGAACCATTTAGACGGAACAAATTTCTACACGTTATATAGTCAAATTTGCACCGATTTGATTTTACATATGATACGGGTATGCCATTGTTTTTAAGATAGAAACGCCTAGATATGTTGCATCTAAAAATTTGTCCAGAAATAAACTGGAGTTCGATAACTAACTACGGCACTCTTTTTTTTTTAAACGAATTTGCCAATTAAAATCGATAAAGTCTCGTTAAAGTATTTGCGAACGATGTAAAACCTCCGAAAGATCGGCGCCAATTAGAACGAGTGCCGAAGCACACAGAACGATCGTCGGAATCGACGTCAAACGCGGCGTAGTGCCGCGGCGTCAACCGTCGGCAATAGCGTACTATCCTCCCCGTCCGCCGCTCGTTGCCAAATAAATTCCCCGAAGTAAATAGTAAAATGAAATCTGCACCGCCACTCGGTCGCCGTGAAAACACGGCCCCTCATTAATTCCGACCGCCGCTATAAAACCCCGGAACAGCGGAACACCGAGCGAGCCACCTCCCGCGGGCTCTCACCCCTACTTCCTACTCACTAGCACCCTCCTCCCCCTCTTCTCTTTCTCATCGCTGATCTACCCTTCTCGCTTACTCGTCACCCCTACGTGTTTCGGTGCGAGCCGTGTGCTAAACTCTCTCTCCCTCTCTCAACCCTCTCTTCCGCCGCCGTCCCTTTGTCCAACAACTCCCACCAGTAGTGCCGGCAACCAACCCCCGCCCGCTCTTACCGCGCACCTTCTGCACAAGCCGCGCACACACCAACCTTCGGCATATAAAAGCCGCGTATTCAATTACCCAGCATCGACCGGTCGAATAACGAATGCGCACGCCATGGAAAATATTCCCCGTCGTATGCCATTGCACGCGCGTACAACACCGTCGTGAAACGTGAGCGTGAACGAATATGTGCCATCGTTTAGCGGACGTAGTGTAGTCTGACAGGAATATCATAGTGCAGTATCTGCGCTTTTCTTTCGATCGTCTTGGTATACAAACCGATATATCTTCGATGATAATAAAAAAAAATTTATATTCTCTTTTTGTTCTTATATATTTCTGACGCATATCGCGCGTTTTTGTTACACATACTACTTATATTTTCTTTTCTAGAAGACTACACGAGGTTTCCTCGGCAGACTCAATGGCGCGTAAAGAAATAAACTTTGAATCAGGGGACGATCTGAGCCGATGAAGCGCGCTAATTGTCGATGGCCGGCAAGCCGGCAATGATTCTCCGAGCCCCATCTCTCGCTATCGACTTCGTCTCATACCCTCCGACGCGGCTTGCCACCTTTCCGCTCTCGTGTTTCCACGCTCGTGACTCCGTGGGAAGAGTAATTCGCGTGCGTGTGTGCGCGCACCCCTAGTGAGCAGCGCCGAGTGTGTGTACCAACGGGAAGGGGGTGAGGAAATCGCTAAAAGGGTTGATCCCCTTCCCGCTCGCCGTGTACGCGCCACATCCCGAGAGACAGTGCCATGTACCTGTTGGAGTTCCCGACACATTGGCGCTAGGTGTGTTAGGTAACCGGGATTTCTTTCTCGAGACACGTCCTCGTGAATCGTACATGTCGCAAAATGTGCGCGAATTGCAAAACAAAAACAACACAAAATATATTAGTCTTCGAGTTCCTACAGCAGTGGCGTGTGATACTGAATTCTATAAATGTTACATGTAAATCATCGTATGTTTTCTTATCGATTGATAATACGAAAGAATTTTGTTCGAAAACTTTAAAATTCGTATATCGTCAAGTGCTCAGAGAATATCCACACAAGATGAAACCAACTTTAAATGAGCGACTTATTAAAAAAAAAAAAAAAAACGTCCTTTGATCATGCGAGGTGTGCGATTACGTGAGCCGCGCTCGTTGAACGGGATTACGAAACGAAATAAACGCGCGAGGCATTAACAGGGCGATAAAACTTTATGCACGTCGGGCTTTATCGGCCTCGTAATTAGCTTCGCTAAGTCGGAAGGTGGTGCAAAGAAAGAGAGAGAGACAGGCGAGAGGCATCCTTCGCGCTCACTGCTTGTCGACGAGCAGCGTGGGGCGGGTGCACCTCCTCGGAGGCACCCTTTCATCCTTGAACGCGATAATAACACGCCACGAAAATAATTGCAGATCGCCTAACGACGTCGTGATTGCCACGACCGGTCGAGGCGCGCGGGCTCGCGAAACAATGTATACCAACGCGGCTTTTAATAGCTCGCAATCTTCCCGCCTCGCGTTATCTGTGGCTGAATTTACTGCCGCAATTCTATCTTCTACAGGAAGCTCTCATCGGCAAGAGAAGAAACCGCCACGTTGACGAATCGCGATCTTCTCGTGCGAAGAGAATTTCTGAGAAAGTTCTAGTCCTCTTTGCGTCAAAGAAACTGCAAATTCACAGCGAGATACATAAACATAATAATTTTGCGCGTAAATTTTTCAGAGCGCTGAGATTCATCGCGTCTATATCGACTCGAAACGCGCGATGCGCGAGATTAAGAAGTCTTGAAAATATTTTATCAATTTTAAAGAGAAAACGTCTTTTTCCATTTTAGATTTTTCTAACCAGATTTCAAACACTGACATGTTGTAAACAATCCAACACATTTCTACTATCCGAGAACGCGAACGTTCGATGGTTAACTGAGCGCGAAAAGGACGAGCGAAAAGCAAAACAATTCGCCGATGCTGCGGCGACGTTGCGTACATAGTTGATTTGCGGATCGGCCGTTTTTCCGATTTTTCTCCCATTCCTCGCGTGGGCGCATCGCGGCGTTTTGATTTCAATCACATTCGGCTCGCAAACACGGATCGGTTTTCTCTCACTCCCACTCTTTGTACATCCGGACGGGACAAAAAGCCGCGGTCGCGCCGGAACAGCGGAGAGAAGAGTCGGAAAGGAAAACGAATGGGAGGAGCGGGGGTGAGACGGACACGGAGGGACGGTGGAGTTTAATTTTTCGCGTTCTCGCTCCTCCGTTTCCGCGCGAATTTTCATTCCATTTCGCGCGGCCACCCCGGCCCGTTATTTCATTTTGCTGTACGCTCTCTCTTTGCGGAAAATAGTTGAAGCTACTTTCCACCGACGACGCTCCCCTTCCCTTCGCTCTTTCTCCAGTGCGTATCTTTTCTATTCCCTGTAACTTTGATTGTCATCTTTTTTCAAACGCGACACACAGGTGAGAAAAGAATAGAAAACGGTTTTCTAACTACAAATTGCATATCGTTTCTTCTGCGACAATAACTTTGTAACGCTGTAATTAAATATTCGACGTATCTAAAGTGACGCTTCCGCGGCGTGTTGCATTAATGAAGATGTTTTTCTGGGGAACAGCGTTAGCGTCAATTTTGTATTTATAACTTTTATATTTTTATACACATAAAAAAATAACTCATCTTCAGATATCTAAAGTAATCACATTTCTCAGTTTTTCCCCATTCAAAATTATTGATCGAGCGAAACTGATTCAATTCTCTTTTCCGCGTGTAGCTTGCGAGTGAAGTTAGATGAGCGATACGGTTCTTGTTGATATCGGCGACATGTACGAAAACACGTTTAAACGAATATGTGCAAAACGTCTTGTATAAAATGCATACGCGCGTGTTGCATACGTCGTCACTCACACCGCGATTATCGACAAGCCATAGTAATTTTAATAGAACGCGCGGCTTACGTGCGGTAACGAGGCGTTTGCTAACACACAGAGAAGCGCTTTGAAATTTTCACATTCACACATAACACGCTTTCAAATCATTTCACTATAAAGTTGAACTTTTTTAAAGTTGAAAATTGTTAAACAAATAAAAAGAAAATAAAAATAAAAAGAAGACTAAAGTTCGAATAAAACTCGAGTGTCGAAAATGAATCCAACTCGCCCGTAACGGTCGTTGTCGAAAAATTCATTACTGGTTCCCACTTGACACAAGTGGTGGTCGCGTGGCAATAATAGTCTCGTTTCGGTTGGCTCTCGAATGTGTCACAAAAGAATCGACCCACCGCATCCCATCGAAACAGTTCGATTCTCTTCCCCGTGTGGTATGTGCGCAACCAAGTGGAAGTCGTTCCAACTTTCAACAATATATGACGAACTCTTCCGAATTCTGTTCCTCTCTTCGTTTCGTCGTTTCACCGACAATTTTAGTCTCTCTAATCGCTGCAAGTTTAGCGAGTATAATTTTTTTTTTTTTTTGTATGCCGACGTTTATTGACAATATTGTGTGTTCGCTCTTTTGAACGCCGGTCGTCGACGTGTTCTTCGAGAGCAGCTGTTGCGTGCGCGTCACAAAACGCACGGCGATGGGTTAATGCGCGCGAGCATTATTAGTCCTTGTCTCCCCCGCGGTGCTGCATACAGTGCTATACACGGATCGAAGCGAAGAAGGGGTTCCGAAACGCACGATGCATGAGCGAGCTGATTGTGATCCCCGGCGAATAGTTCTCGTTTGTGCCCTCGAGGGCTTCCGTTGAATTTCTCTGTGTATGTGTGTGTGTGTCCACGTGGGCGAACGGGTGAGATATAGACGCGCGCGCATTTGTGACTACAAACACACGAGGGTTGGCATACGTGTGTACGTGTGTGTATCGGGTAACCGCGAACGTACAGTTCAGGGGTTCTCCATTCGCGTGGGGGTGCCCAGCCCGCAGATTCCCTCTCGAGGTGATCCGCGAGACAAACAGATTTTGGAATTTATGAGAAATTCCCATCGCGACGCTTTATTTCTGTCACGATCTCGCGGAAACGAAATGCGGTTATTTATCTGGCCGGGCGCGGTGATCGACCGCTAGAGGAACGGAGGAGACGCGCTCGCGTGATTCCACACCACGGTGCGCGCGTGCGGGTTCTATTATTACATAATTTATTTAACATTATTTCATTATCTCTCTCTGCTAAATATAATTTTAGAGATAAATCCCAGATATCACACAGCCTAAAGCTTGACTATAAAACACACGTTCCAGCGCAATAATTATGACAACAAATTCTCGAGTTTTAATTTAAATTCCACCTTTAAAATTTAATTTAAAGGTGCGCTTTGTGAAAAGATATATATTAATGGACTCTGGAAAAATTTTTTCTCCTTGAAAAGAGAAAAAAAAATAATATACGGGATCGCTTTTGAAGTTTAAAAATCTGCTCACGTTACACACACGCACATTCTCTCTCTCTCTCTTTTTCAATAGAAGAGCCGCTGACACAATCGGTGATACGCGGTGTCGATGATACGCGCGAGTGGATGTGAAGTGAATATACGTACACATTGGACGCTCACGCAAATGCGCGTACACACGCGCATCGCCAAATGCGTATGGTAACGTGTATCCAATGCGCGCTGGTCTACACGTGTGTTTACACGCCGGATCGGCCCCCGATCGTTTTACATGGCTAGGCTTAATCCGGATACGCTAGAACGGTAGCCGGTCAATCCGCTGTTAAACGCTGCGAACAATGATATTTCGGATTCTGCAATGCGAGTTCGCGGCCGACGCAGATTGATCGTACTCTACATATGACATTTGCGCGCGAATGACAGTCCGTTTATTTTTAATGACGAACGCAATGACCGAACAATCGACAAAGATAACTCGCTTGAATTTTTATCCAACAATTTGAGAATAAAATGTTATTTTACTTTCGAAAGTTGAAATATCGCGAAATTACATTATAACTTTCAGTAGTTCAATTCAATTTGATATAAATTAGATCGATATAAAATTAGCAAAAAACGTTTCGAAACTCTAACGCGATAAAAATAACAATCACACACAGTTTTAACCTTGCTCTTTCAAATTTAATACATCAAGAGACACGCGGTCCTGTCTGGCGCGTCGTCGATTATAACAGACAACGCGCACCGTGAAACCATCTTGGTATATCTTGGCGGAGTTATAACAAGCTTTGATCACTTTATAAAACGCTCGGCGCGACATAAAAATAGCGAACAACAAACGATCGAATCGGTTATTTCACCGGATAAAAAATCCGTGTTCGCTTGACTTGCAAACGTGAGTCGTCACGCAAATCACGAAACAGTGTCGCGCAAATCATCGATCTCTCGCGATTTCGTCGCACGCTATTTCCTGCAACGACGCGAGCGAGCGAACGAATCGAATGTGCGAGCAGCAGCAGCGTTTCCGCTATCGTGCGGGCTGTCTCATTATTAAAATAAAGCACTGCCATGATCCTCGAGGTCGACGTGCTCACGACGATGAAGGCGGGCAGTTAGATAGGAAGAACAAGAAAAGGTCGACGTATGGTTACACGGTTTGCTATTGTACACACTATATATTTTTCAGTATAGCGGCGAAGAAAGAAAGAGAAAAGAACTACCACACGTACCTGACCTGCTTGTTCCACGTAATTGTTATGTTCCGATCTCGTTCTCAGCACGCGTACACCGTTTTCCAAGAAGACCTTTTTCCGTATATATATCTTTTCATCGACATTTTCACTAACCGGACATCAGTTATGCCCTCTGTACAAAGCAGTCGATGACTTGTGCACATATGTATGTACATAAAAAGAAATATGCGTTGATACACGGCATCCGTTACTTTTGTTTGAATAACGATTTAGCACGAATAAATAACACCGAACGGATGAAACACACAGTCTGTGTGAGCGCGGGATTGCAAAAAGTGTTGAATAAAATCCGAATGCATTTTTATACCGATGTTTTCTCCAATTACATATCTCGCGGCAAAAATGTTCAATTTTAATCGAGTCGAAAGAAGTAGCCTCTAAATTTCGCAATTCCATTGTTTGTTCGCCGATCTATCGTGTCTAATTCATAGACGCGTTCAAATTCGCATTAAACGACTATTTCTATTGGAATGTATCCTGTCACGCGAGGCAATTAGTTGCAGCAGCGTTTGCACAATGCAGGATCGTTTAACGAAATTGGAAGTTACCGCGCCGCGATATGTCCGGGAACGCGAAATTCTGCAGCGTTATTTAAGATGGCGAAAGTGCACCGAGAAAGAGAGAATTCGTTGATAGTCCTTTCGAGCGGAAAGAAAAGATAATTTCTCTCCTTCGCGAGTCCCCTCCCTTTTTTTTTACGATGCAGGCCTCGGTAGGTGGAAAACGACGTTTCCTTGATAAAGCCGAGCGCGCGCACCGGCAGATAAAAGAGGCCTCGTCTTGGAAGGGTGAGCAGCGGAAAACGACATTATTTCTTTTCTCCGCTTTCCTTCCTCTTTTTCTCTTTTCGTCTTTTCTTTTTTTTCTAAGAAAAAGTAACGTTTCTTGGAGCAACGCCGATGGTTCCACCCTTTCCACGCCATTCGAGCGAAAACCATTAGCAATTTTCTGTCGAAGAAGCTGAAAACCAGTTGGTACCGGTTGACCGATTTCACACTTCTGTCCTCCTCAAACGAAGTGCCGATTTTACGACCAAAGGCACCGTATGCCTTTTCCCGGTGCCTCGGGAATTGTCATAAAGAATGCACGACGCCAATTGTTAAAGTTAATGGCTTGGTCGTTGGTGTTTGGCAAAAAATTCTGAAGACTTTTGACGTACACATTTTTTAGATTTAATACAATTAGTACTTTATAACATTTATCACTACTTTTATTACATAAATAGAAATAATTGTTTTTCAATTTTCTTTAAATGACTTATATAAATTTTTTACATGTAAATATGTATATGTATTGTGTAATTTTTTACATATAAATATAATTTCAATTTTCTTTAAATAACTTATATAATTTTTTACATATTTATATGTAAAAATTATTAAGTCATTTAAAGAAAATTGAAAAACGATTATTTCTATTTATGTAATAAAATTAGTGACAAATGTTATAAAGTTCGATTTTGAAGAAATAATAACGAGAACAAAAAACAAGCTTGTGAAAAGGTGTATTTGAAATATCCTAGTTTTACATATTTTCGCGAGGAAAAAATTTTAAAGTGAATTGATTAGAAGAGAATCCGTTATTCAAATTTCATCGTCGCGAGATACTCCGCGTGAACGCAATAACCAACTTCGACTAAAACAAATTCAATTTCAGGACCGATTAACGCTACCGCCGGCAGATCCGAGATTTCTTCCCGAATCCTTGCTCTTGAGAACAACCCTGAGCGAATTTTCCGTGAATCGACTTCCACGCGCAGAAACCCACCCTCAGAACTTTCATTACGAAAGTTCACTCCGATCGCAGTCGATGCGCGCGTCGCGAGAATGAGGGTAGGACAAGTACGAGCGCGTCGACCTGTTTCATTTCCGTACGCGAGCGAGTCGGAAGCGAGCGGGGTCGATACCCTTTTCCGATAGGGCAATTCTATCGTCGATGTCGACGACGACACGCTTTCATCCTCTTCGAGCTACGAGTAGCTAAATGGTCTCATCTCACTTCTTGCATTTTGACATAAATATACGCTTGTATATAAATACATGTATATATATTATATATATGTATTTATTTTTAAAACAGTTTATATGGCATATTATTTCGACCTGTCTTTCTCTCAAAATAGCGATACGGCATAATAGCTATGGCAAAAGGTTACGAAACTAGTTGCCCAGCTTTAAATTCAGCCAGATCTCCGTGCCAAACTCCCAGCTTTCCTTCCTTTTCACCCTGTATCCTCTTCCGCCGCCCGAAGAGAGCGTCGTGCGAGGGGATAGTTGGAGAGGATTGAGAGGGCAATATGTTCCCGAGAAGCCTCCAATTTCCTTCGTACAACCTCGCCATGACAACCGTTTCGGGAACTACCGGCGGATATTTTTCTCTTTTTTTTTTTTTGCTCTTCTTTCTGAAGAATATTTCGTCACGCATATATGGAACATTTCGTGAATGAGGACAAGAAGCGTAGAAGAGTTGTATCCACAAAAATTAGATATTCAATGGTTTTACTATTTTAAAGATCCGAATAACAACGCAAATATATTCAAGCAATTTTGAAAATTTTATCAGATTTATCTCGTTTTTTTTAAAGAGCGAATCCGAGAACAGAGAAGGTCACTTTCTGACGTCGGGACGAATTTAAAGGGTGATTAGTGGCGGTTAACGATCTGGAAAAGCCGGAGAGCAAGCTTCGCTTTCACCTATCCTGAGTAATCAAATATTTAGGTGGCTCCCGTGATGTTGCCGGCGCTAATTAATATTAACGACCCGGTATGTCACCAGGGTCGCGAACACCGACCGATCTCACGGAGCTCCCTCGACTCGAAGAGTTCCATCAAGGACTCCACCGAACGGCCGTAAAGCCGAAGATAGATTATTACGTCCTACGTGGTACATCTTTCAGTTCGTGAATTTGTAAAGTCGGAGAGAGAGATGTGTTCCCGACGATATCGTTTTAGTGGAGGAGATCTACACACATAGATCTACAGAGTGTGTGAATTAGATATTCTCCGCGAGAACAAAACAGATCTTGAAGCGTCATTCGTTTCGCAATATAAAATGTTTTTGACATAAATGTCGCGTAAAAATCTTCTAAATTGGAAATTTTTTTAAATTACAAACACAAATATCTCTCTCGTCGCTGACTTGTGTAAAATTAATTTTAAAATTGCATATTACATACATGTTACATACATTATATCTATTAATAAAGTAAAAATGATAATGAGACATACGATCATAAATATGCAAATTGATGTACGCGGTAAGCGATACACGCGCGCCGGCAGAGCCAGCCGCGCTAGAAAAACTTGAACTCAAATTGACATCAATTTACGCGCATACAAAGCAAGTACGTACTCGCGACGGTGTCGTGTCAGCACACCCGTGCTTATCTTGACACACATGTGGGCGGATGGATCAAGGCGCGGTGAAAGAAAGAAATATGAGGCCAAGCGCCACGCTCTTTCCGATAACAAAAGTCGACTCGGAATGAAGGCCCTCGAGTGCGTCTCAAGTATCGAGCAATCGATATCGCTGCATAGCCACGTTCGTCAAGTGTAAATTGTAGGTCACGCCATTAAATACTTCTTGAGAAGAGTGCGCACGCCAAACAAATAACCGAACTATTTAGTTTGTTTCCGATGAACTGAAAAGTTGGGCGAAAAACTTTCGCGAGTAAATCCGCGCGCTCGAGCGAGAAACGTTGTAATTTCGGATTATATTGCGAGACGAGAGAGAAAGAGAAAGAGAGAAACGCGCGCTGCAAAAAGCGCAATTACCCCGGTGAAAAATCTTATCTGAAAATATTTCTCGCGCACACGACAGCTCTTCGTTTCTCGCGTTCCCTGCTATCACGTTCCGCCGAGTTTTTACTCGTCTAGAAACGAGCTTTCGTGTGCCCGCACGAGTCATTTCGCGCTAGTGGTTTGATAGGCAAGGTAAAGAAATCGTCGAGACCTAGTCGATCCACCACCACCACCCGTCCCCGACGTCTCCCCACGAAAACTTGTGCTCGGGACTTCCAGGTAACGCGCGATAAACTTCCAGAGGGCGAAGATTAACGGCCACGAGAACTTTTCACACCAAGTACACATTGGTCTTGGATATTCCGAGAGGTAGCTCGGCCGCGGTAATTTGCTACGACTCTCTGAATCTCCGCGATTCGTCACGTCGTCCGCGAGGAAGAGGAAAGTGTGACAAAATCAAAAAAGAGCTCTCATCGCGGAATACGAAAATATTCACGAGAGAGAGAGAGAAAAAAAACACTCGAAAACTGTCTCCGTGAACCAAAAAATAATTTTCTCTACAAAAATATTTTAATTTTCCCTAAATTAAAATTTTTCCCTATTTTTAATTTTCTCTAAATTATAAAATTTTAGTTTTTCTATTTTTTAAAGATTATATATTTCTCTTTGCACTTCGCATTTTGTTCGCACTTAATTCGCTAAATGAGCAAGTAACATCTAATCGATCGCAAACAATGTTTTCTTAAATAAATATCCAACATATCGCGCTCTTCAATCCGAAAAAAGAACTTTATCTTATCTCGTCTCAGGTGTGAGAATAAAGAAGAAGCGAAGCGGGATGGACATAATTACGCTGAGAAGACTCTAATGCTCTCTAATAATGTCTGATCCGCCGGCGGGGAGGACGAAGAGACAAAAGAAAAGGCGAGAGGAAGAGAGCACGTGGACCGGGGGTCCGTTCTGCGAGATTAATCCGACCGAGAGATGAGACAGATCAGGAAGAATTTCAACTTCTGTTCCGACTCCCTTCGCGTCCTCACGGGAACCCTCGCATTATCTACATCCCCTTTTCTCTTGCCCCACCCTCTCCTTCTGTTTCTGAAAGACATTTTTAATAAAGAATCCCGTCTGAGACCTCGACTTATCTGCCGGTTCAGCCGGGGGACAGATACGCCGACCGGCTTCGAGGAGCGAGCGAGATTCGGACCTTCTTCCTCTTTGCGTTTGTTCTCGCTTTTCTTCGCGCGAGACTAACTCTTTCCCGCCGCCGTCTTCTCGAGCGGGAAAGAGAGAAAACAGCTGCCGCTCTCTCCCGACGCGGGGAAACGACGCGGATCGAGATTTAAAAGCCGCATTTTCCGCGGAAGAAAAGCGACCCGGCCGCTTAAAGCGAGCAACGAGAAAAACGCGCGCCCCGCTCACGATCCCTTTCAAGCCTCGCTTTTTCTCCTGTTTCTCCCCGCATCGCATCCTCGCCACGCGGGGACGTGTCCGCGAAGAAGAGAGAGAACCGCCCAGGTCTTAATCACTCGTCGTCGCGCTCTCGGGAGAAACACATTTATCCGTTAACTCTCCGACGGGAAATCCCGGCATTTATCTCGCCTCTCGAGATTCGAGCGTTGCGTATTTCCGTTCGCGCGCTGCTCCTCCGAGATTCTCCGCGACATAAGACGATTTCATCGGTTAACTTGTTTTACGAAAAAAAAAAAAAAAGGTTCGTCTTACGTTATTCGCAAATATTTTTTTCTACATCGCGGCGCAATATCGCGTTAAAATCGCAATCTAAATTGCTATAACGATCGTAAACAATGTTGTCAATTTGATTTTCAAATGCCGTTCTATCTATCTTCGTAACAAAACCGAGACTTCGCAATCGGAATAATCGACATTGTTGTGCCATGAGAAAATAGTATGTTTCTGCGCACACGAC
>QVOB01004257.1:0-78883 GCA_014839585.1 Pseudomyrmex concolor | reverse complement strand
TACAGCAACGTAACATTTCCATGGCTTTTTGCGACATATCGATCGACTCGCTACCGAATGCGACGACGCGAGGTGCTATGTTTCTGTCTTCAAGTAGGCCGTTAGGGCATTCTGTTTTGACGTACAATGTACACGAACATGAACAACACTTTAGCTAATTAGTTCAGCTCTTGTGCGATATATTTACACAAACGATGTGCACATGAAAAATTTTTCATCGCTGTCAATTCACGAGTAGAAACTTTTCCTCGTGCTTTTTGAAAAATTTGTATAAAATCGAATATAAGACGTTCGGCCACAAAAATTGAGTGCGCTAGTAACGCGCAGACGCTAGTGCTATATAGTATAGAAATGAGAGGCCATACCATTTCTGTGGGATGGAGACGACTCGTATTGATCTCGGCGGAAGTCGATCGACTTCAACCCAGAAGAATGAAAAAGGAAAATAACGATAACAACACGAGAAACGAGAGAGAGAGAGAAAGAGAGAGAGAAAATGCGATAAAAAAATTAAAAAAAAAAATGTCTCCGTATATGTGAATACAATTGTAAAAAATCGAAATAAGTTTTATGTAGCGCACGCATCAAATGAAAGTACCGAAAAGTATTTCACGTCTCGCGAAATTATACTGCATATATATTTTATTCAACAGTGCAATGTGAAATATCTCTTTTCTTTTTTCTTAACAGTTTCTTTTTTCTCTCTAACATTTTACGCTTGTGCGTATTTTTTTCCGCATTATAAAACGTAAAAAAGAACAACGAGGTCGTATTCTTTCTCTAAGTAATCAAAAGAAATCGCAGGTTGTGATTTTACTTCACGTGCTGCTGCTAGGAGTTTTAAATTATTATAACAACGGTAAAATGTTTACATTTTTATGTGTTTGGTGTGTTTTATATTAAACATTTTGCGGATTAAAAGTTAATTTAAAAGTTACAGTATATTATATAGGAAATAATTTGCTAACAAGACGTCTATTGTTAAGATTATTTTATCAAAACAGGATGTGTGTAACGCTACACACGGAATAAAGAGATATCTGACAATGAGCTAAATCAGTACTAGGTTGGTAGAAACCACACGAGATAGTTCTCGTTTATTTCGCCGTACGATATATAGTACGCGGATATATCGGTCTTTAGTTGCGATCTCTCGTCATCATGAATTCACATTAATATTTCTTTTTTATATCTCTTTTTATTTATTTATAGCAGGCTTTAGTTTAATTTTATGTTACATATGTACATATTACGTACAAATTTATATAAAGAAATTTTATTTTATGATTTTTATAAAATAAAGTTTTCTTTATTTATTTATACCGTTCAGTTTACGTGAAATATCTATTTCTGTCTCTGAGAATAAATGGATTTTAGAGAGAAAATATATATACGAAGTTTCCCGCACAATTTACATGTATAATCCAATTGAATATAATAGTCGATAGTAAGATTATTTCAGTTTTACTAATCAAACTGAGTTTTTTTTGCTAAAAACTTCTGTTTGTGTTTTTAAATCATCGCGTGTAATAATGTGCACAAGTGAAAACCCGAACGTCGTCGCCTTCCAACAACAATTCTGACAGAAGAAACTTACGTCTTACGTAACTAGTTTGTCGTCGGATAAATTTTTTTTCACTATATATGTGTGCCAGCGTGATGTTGTGACTACACACGCACATATATTTCACAGTAAATTAACTCATCCTTAGACAACAAAAAGAAGAGAGATTACGTTTACAGTTTATAGTTACAAATTATGTAACACAATGCACTTTTGAGTGTAAATTTATACGCGTAAATCGTTGGCGATTTTTCTTTGAAAGAATTGACATATTTGAAGAGCAAAGCTTCAGATCGCGAAGAGGATATTGTGTCAATTTTGATGGATCATGAAATACAATGGCGGAAAATAACGATAGTTGTATGATATCGATAAGCGTATCGACACGCACAAATTGACGAAATACACATGCTGATGTATACACACATAAAAGTAAAAAGTCACAGCAGAACCTAAAGATGAACTAATAATAAACATACTGTGTGTGATAAAAAACAAAAGATACAAATTTTTCATGTATTTGTCATCGTGTATATTATATACATTAGTACATATGTTACGTGTGAAACATGTGACAACAGAAATGACAATATGCTAAGAATACAACAATTTTCCAGTCCAGATGTGATAGCCGTGCGCACAACTACCACCTTTGACGTACTATTATGTAATGAGAGAGTTTGCCGCCATGTATAACCTTCGATATTCGTATCTTCTCAAGCCTTTACGTCTTTAACGTGTCTGACCAATATCAGTTTGAAAAAAATTCTCTCTCTCTCTCTTAACACTTTTATAAAAATAAAACATGCAAAAATAAAAAAAAGCCACATCGTGACGGGAACATATTTAGCCATTGGTGATGTGGCTCAACATTCTCTTGTCTCGCGTTTATTTATCAGTCTGATATATTGAGAACGCACAATTCATCTTGAATTTGACGAGTTTACATCGTGTCAAAATTCTCTTTGTTTATCTCCGTCTTCAAATCAGCGCACTAATTCTAGCACAAAGTCAAGGAACAAAACGTGTAATTTGCGAAAAGTTGACTGGATTGAACGAAAGAGAATCACGAGACATTTAAAAATGCACAAAAAATTATTAAACTGACAAATAGTAATAATGTCACTTCGGTCATTTAAAGTTTCGACAATCTAATTCTATCACATATTTTTCACACTAATTTACCGATGATGATATCTTCAAAGTTTTGCATTTGTTATAACGGAAAAAAATTGCAAACGCGCGAAATTCATTTCGTGTATTATATTCTTCTAATATGATATTTAAAAAAATGTGATTTGAATGATGTGCGATAATCTTCTATAATGATTTTCATCAAAAAAATCCAACTATATATCACTTAAGATTAGTTGAACTGTAATAGACAGTTAGATTAGTTTTAATTTGTGAAGTTCGTGTGCCACTTTTTCTCAAGATTAAACTTTATTGAGATATATTGCAATGATGTTTCCAATGGCATAACAATTTTTCCAAATCGTGATGTTCGTGCCACTTAATGATACGCGAATGTTTCACGATTCTCTACACTCGTCAGTGTGACCTACTTCAAAATGTGTGATTCGAATCAGTTACGCGATCTATATATATATACATATATATATATATATATATATATATATATATAAGATATTAAATTATCGTAAAATTGTTTGGAGTGTCACACAATTACTTTAAAAAATAATAATAAGAATAACAGAGGACAGCAGTTTTTGTCTTTCGAAAAGTAATGTTACGCGCAATGGAAGGAAGACGAGCGAGAAACGCGAAGGGTTCGACTCGGAACGAAGCTGACGCATGCATAAACTACAAAAATTACATAGTAAATATATATCATTAAAATATTTCAGTGCTCACCCCAACTAGCGCCTGTACGCCCCAAGAACTGTCCCGTCTCGGAGTTCCAGAGGAACATGCGAAAGCTTTCCCATTTTCCAAGCTTCGGCGGAGGGGTGTAGAATTGCTCGACTTTCTTGCCCTCCATCTCGCAGCACAGCGGCGGAAAGTTCCCGACGATGAGAAAGATGAGAAAGCGCGAGAAAAAGGCTGGGGCTTTCTGGGGCGACAGACAGACGGAAAATTATGCTGCCAGCCGCGCGCCTAATCCTTTTCGTGGGCTAAGGACTTTCTTCCTCCGGCCGTCTGGAACGTTGGCCGCGATCGAACAGCTCTCCGCAGGCGAGGGCGCAAAGGAAGGAATGAAAGTACGTCGATTCGTACCCCCCGTCTGTAGGAGCCGCTGCGCGCTCTCTCTCTCGGCACTCCCGTCTGGCGAGGGGTTGAATATTGAGCGATCGAAACTGGCCCGACCTCCGCGAGAGCTTTTCAGTATTCTCTTCCCCTCGGCGCCTCCACTCGGGACTCTCTACGGAAGCAACGCGCCGGCGTGACCACGCAAACGCGTCAATACGTGATTTCCTTAACACCCCTCTCTCTCGCGGTGTACGATCACCCCTTGAGTTATCCCTCACCACTGGGCGAATCACAAACCAGGTGGCTCCACTGGCGACGGCGACGGCGGCGGTGGCTGGCAACGGCTCACCCCCTTCTCTTCCCACTCTCTTTCGGTTTTAGCTTTTTTCGATCGACCCTCGTGCTGCGGACTATAATACGACCGAGCCTACACAATGGTACGCAGCAGACTCGCGTATCAAGTTTCTTTTTCTCTCGCGAGGAGGCGAATATTGAGGGAATGGGGTAGGTATAGGGATGGCTGATGTTGGGGTGAAGGGGCAGAAATCGCGGAAAAAAAAAAAAAGAAAAGGGTAAAGAGATACTGGGTCACGTGTGGAGAGCGTCCGACTGTCGCGGCAGACTGAGACAAAGTAACAGCCGCCGAGTTTTTCTTGCTTACAAATTGTTTTCAATGAGCCTCCGCGGGCGTATCTGGTCGATGGTAGAGCGACCGTTAGCGCTTATCGCCTAGCAATACACGGCTTACTCCCGGTTACCCGTCGGTTATGCGTCAATGATACATATGATGACGTAGTACTTAATATGCAAATTTGCTTGTCTGCGATCATGTTATTATTTGGAAAAGTACTCATTTTAACGATTGCGTTAATTACACATAGTAAGAGAGGGCGAACAAAATGTATGTCAATGCGAAGGAACTTTTTTGTATACGGATTTGAAGAAACAATTCGCAATTTAAAAAGCATCTATCATCATTGTAATGCAACGCTTTGTTGCATTACAAAAATGCGAGGCGTGACCTGCACGCTGCTTAGCAATAATCATAACACCAGATACAATTTCAAGTTTATCAAAAATAATCTTTGCAAAGTGTTCGCCGTAACTCTTTACATAATCGGATTAGTATAAACGGTAATATATACTTTTGCGGAAAAAAAAGTTCCCGTTGCGTGTAGTTCTTCTTTAAACATGTTGGCTTGATTAACGTGTCTTGCAATTAGACGATTACTTTTTTATTCTCTTAAATCATCTGATTTAAAAAAATGTATCCAACTGTGTTGGATGTACGGAGACCGCGGCATTGAATCGATCCCGCGAGAGGGGAAGACGATACCTCCTTCTGCGCGCTGTTTTACTTTGGTCGTCAGCGGCTAACCGACGCGGCAGTGGACAGCGGTTGATGAGAGAACGCGTATAAAAAAATTATCCTTTTAAGATCGCCTTGAAAAAAACGTCCCCCGTATGGGCATTCGAGCGAAAAAATTGTGAACATTTATCTTTTCTGTATATATACATTGTGTGTGTGTGTGTGTATGTTTGTAAATAGTCTTATTAAATATACTTGTAATTGATATTCCTGCAAATATAAATGTTTATATATACATGTATACATTACACATTCTCAGATAAATAATAATTATATATTTCAAAAGATGTGACACATATACATGCTAACACAATATAAGTTGCGCATTTTAAAAGAATTATATGTATATAATATATAGTATATAATACATATAGGCTTTCTTAATTGTGTTTATATATATATTATAGAAGAGTACGGGCGCTTAAAAAAGTTTAGATTCTTGTTTTTTTATTTATTCCTTTTACTATACACATCTCTGTCTTGTACTCCCTTTACAATACATTTTTATGACAAATGCATAATCTAATTCTAGAGTACTTCGTGAATTTCTTTTTTGATTGATTTTTTTCTCTATAAATCTTTTTTCTTTTTTTTCTTTTTTTTTTTTAATTTATCCATATTCACAACTTATGAACAGAGTAATATGTATTATTCACAGTCACTATACAAATTTTGTTCGACACATTTTGTTGATACATATTCAACAACGGACGTAATCAACTTGTCTCAACACTCGAAAGTCAAAACGATTATTTTAACCACTCTCTTTTTCTTTCTCTCTCTCTCTCTCTCTCTCTCTCTCTCAAATTTTTAACTATATAGTAACACCTTGATATTACTCGATTTGAGAAGAGTCTTGTACTTTTATTTTTTAGTTTTCCAGCCATTGTGCTTTTACGCGCCGGGTTGGGAGGGGAGGGCGGAGAGGAAATTCGTAATTCTAGAAAAAAGTTTAATACTGTGAGAGAGAGAAACAATACGAATTATAATCAAAAGAATACAATCTTACAATGACATTATCAAAAACGCAGTATGATATAAATTATCAGTATGATCAATTTTAGTATTATCAATTTCTCAGTATGATATAAATTATCTAATTTAGTATCGCGAAATATTTGATTTTACGTCGACAATTTGTCATTAATCGTGAGAAAAAATGAAATCAACGAAGATCAAGCCTTTCGGTGTTTTGAGTGTTTTTCTATAGTACTTGTATATACACATACACGACAGCCATTATCTTAACATTCTTGTAATTTTTTAACAGTAACAGGAACTGCAATATCTAATGCCCAATATAGTCAACCTCTTTCAATATTTGGAACTAGTTTTTTTCTTTTTAGCAATAAACACGCGTGTCAGAGCGTGCCCAACTTTCTTCCGTGAAATGGCATTTTCGGCCATTCGATCTTCTTTCATTCAGATATTTTTTCTCAATGCGAGAAAAAAAGGCTGCATACAAGAACTACAGAAATAAAAACGGAATTAATGCCGATATACTTAACGGATGTCCGAGAACTGTTCGATAATCTCTTCTAGCACCGCAGATTTTTAATAAACGGAGAAAAGTGTGTCCGAAGAATCACATTCACAAGTATTTAACTGATATTATGTGCTCTTTTTATTTTTTTTTACAACGTTAAACGCTGTGATGTACACATGTTTTTCTGGTATAATTGTTCTCTAGTGTGTTATTTTAAGAACTTCGATTCGGTTTGCATATTATTCTTTAAAACTCTTCCACGACTCGCTGTTGTCGCATTTTGATTCTTTTGTTAAATCAAAAAAAACTGTGTCCAGCATGTTTTATATGAATGTGTTCTATTGATCAAAAGTGAGTGTTTTGATGTCATCATTCAAAATAACGGCTGCAGCGAGTTGTGAGAAGCTTTGAATCGAATTTTTCAAAACATCGTGACGTTTCATGTCAAATTACTTCTCTATACAATACACTCACTTTTCAGAATTGTTCTCTTACGATGATTTGTCCATCAGTATCCGTAGTTCAAAGGACATCCGTTGTTTTCTAAGTTTTTTTTGTGTCTGGTAAAAAATCGTAGAACATGACGGTAAGAAAAGTTTCAAAGATGATTTTTCTATGAGAATAAATGAAATTGCAACACCGTTTAGTACATTTGTTCATCGCTGCTATAGAGCAATAAAAAAAATCTAGAGAGAATGTAGTATATATACTATTTAGATATTAGAAGTAATGAGCAAACAGAAAACAATAACAATAAATGTCATGTCTTGTGTAGAGTTCATTATGATATAATTAAATACGACAGATATATTTCACAACTTAATCTCAATGAGACAAATTTTCTGACATCAAAAGAGTTACACAATTTTATTTTTTTGCGTAATAAAAGCAATTAGAAATTATTTTGTTGCAAATCGCTCATTAACATTATTCTTGCAACTGTACTTTATTTAAATAAAGCTGTAAAAATTGAGAATAAACAAAGAAGACTTTGTTTTACATTCTATTTTCCTCGAAATTTTTAGTAAAGCATTTCTTCTTCAATTACTCATAAGTGTGAAAATTATTGCTATCACCCTTCCCCTTCTCACACGCACACATACGCACGCACGCACGCGAGCATATATAATTTTCACCAAAAACTAACGGTTTCAAACTTGTCAGAAAATTTATCATTGAAATTCAAGCCAGAAATGATATAATGAATGTTTGTTTTTTTCTAATACGTAATATTTGTCATTTTAAATTCTAGCTTGATATTTCATCAAAAACATTGAATCTTTAATTAGTGCCAAGCGTCTCTATATTTTTATACTATGTACTTTTTGTGTTATAAACAATTTCGTTGTCGCATAAAGGATTGAATGAAAACTGCGATAATTAGTAAAGAAAAAGTGCGTCTCCACACCAACTGAACAATCGTGCATCTTAGTTTTTTAGGTAAAACCTTCCACCATTCAATATTAAATAAACCTGGTTTTGTGAATTCTATTTTTCGATTTGTCTGTTACATTTAAGATCACAGTATGAAATGATTATTACAGTATTACTTTGACGACGGCAATTCTTGACGCATTTTGTTGGTGCAAATAATATATATATATACATATATATATATGTATATGTGTATATATGTATATATATATATTTATTTATTTGTACAACTAAAAAACAAATACTTTGGTGACAATTTTTCTGATGTTTAAACAAATGCATTACTTCGTCGTATGCAATATTACTTAAGAGCGCAATCCCTTCTATTATTTTAATCAATATGTATATGTAGCTCAATTTCATTCTTAGTATAATAATTTGTGTTTGTAAAAAACAAATTCAACTGGTATTTTGAACAACTTAAACAAGATCTGATGAATGTTACGTACATCTTTCAGAAATTGTCCGATTTGGCTTATTAACGCTATAGCACTTCAGTCAATTCTGCTTTAGCAACATAATTTCTTTCTAGCTTATTAATGTATTGTTCTTTCAATTTTCCAACTATCTTGTAGAATTTTTTTTTTATCACACAATATCTTTCTTCTTTTTACTTTTTGACCGAGAAACATTTTTGTATAATATCATTGTTCATACAAGAAAATATGTATGTGTGTTTGTGTATGTAATTTTCTATTTATGAGAATGGGTTTTTGTTCGTAAAACCCAATTGTAAAAGTTTGTCCACATATAAATTCATTCGAGCTGCGGTACATTTGCCGAGATAAAAGTCCAAAATTAATATCTTTTAAATGCAGAGGTTTTGTGCCAGCAAAGTGCCTTTTTTCATATCCAGTTTTTATCCTGCGCTGTTGAATGCTCCCTAAGAATCTATTGCATCAACAGTGTCTCAGCTTTGGTTAACTAATTCATTTTAAGTTTCGGTACATACTAGAGGAAAATGTGTAAATGTTTTTTTTGCACATAACGAGAGCACACAAATCATAAAATACATTCCCAAATTCTTATATATTACACAAAATATGTGCAAACGTATCATATATAAAGAGAGAGACACTTCTATGTAGTTTAAAATTCACCAATATAGATATCTATTGTGATACTATGTGTATCAGGGTGTTTCAAAACTACTGGAAAAATATTTTAATGATTGTGTGAAGAAGATTCTTCAGAAAATGAAAATTCTCATTACAGAACTTAATGCATTTTGCGCTCTCAGATATAAGTTGTAAAGATCTAACTACAGAGTTATCTCCGGTGATACAGTTAAGTTATAGTAAAAAAACTTATAGAGTTTTTAAATGATAAATGATATTTCCCAGTAATTTTTTAGACATTCTGTTCATATGTACATATGTTAGTGTCCCAATAAAAATGATGGAGAAGAATACATATAAAAAATTGTTTAATTTTAAATATAGAAAAACACACTCGCACACTGTATATCTTATAGATTAATCCGAAAAAATATATCTTGTACTTTATAAATAAATTCCTGAAGAATTGCAAGTTTTTAGATGTTAATGCAATAAGTTTGCTTGATTCTGTTTTAAATAATAGTAATAATAATAATAATATATTATTAATAATAATAATATTAATTTTAGCTCTACGATCTAGACGGATGTATACAGAGAAAAGAGACTTAGTTAACCACGCCTAACACTAACGTTGCTGCAATTGAACGCGTAAAAAAAGCTCAATTGATCACGCTCAAAGACATGG
This sequence comes from Pseudomyrmex concolor, assembly GCA_014839585.1. Taxonomy (NCBI): domain Eukaryota; kingdom Metazoa; phylum Arthropoda; class Insecta; order Hymenoptera; family Formicidae; genus Pseudomyrmex; species Pseudomyrmex concolor. The sequence continues at coordinate 69,073 of QVOB01004257.1, read as the reverse complement.
GCAATCGATAAAAGTCGTATAAAATCCGTTTTTCAAATGCACGTGCAATCGCTTGGCTATTCGTGTATAAACAATATGAGAGAATCGCCGTCTAACTACATCAACTACAAGATAAGAAACGAGTTGTGAGCAGCAGAGACATATGTATATACTATACACATATATAAACGAAATACATAACATACATACTTACATACATATACACATATATATACATATATATATTTACTTATATACATATACATATATGTATCGTAATTACATACACACGCGGACAAACACACACATAGAAGTGCAACGGCAGGCAGATGATCGAACACTTTTGGTTTGTCCTCTTACTCTCTTTTCTTTTTAATTTCTTTCCTCTCTCCTCTAATATTTCTGTTGTTCTTTTTTTTTTTTTTTCACTGTCTCTCTTTCCATCACTTGCATGCTATTATTCTCACGTATACATACATAAAATACATACACACATACATACACACACATCTCTATCTCACATGTATATTACACGCTGTTAATTCTTTTAACATGTTTCTTTAACGTGTTCCATCGCGCACGTAAGAATTGAGAAAAAATATATGTACATAAAAACATCGTGGCGTAGCGGCGATATAGTAGAAGTACTAGTTTAATAGTAATAGTAGAAGTAGTAATAGCAATAATAGTGTAGACACAGTAGATTAGAAGTAAAACTATCGATTTGCTCAATATAGTCGAACCTTTTTTTTTGTGTATGTTTTTTTTTTTTTTTTTTTTTTTTTTGTTCGCGTCTTCACTTATAGCTACTCGATAAGAGAAAAATTTAGGACACCGGGAAAAAAAATAAGAGCTCTTCACAGACATGAGGAGACGCCGGCCGCGTCACGGACGATGAACGACCGACAGATATCACTGAGAAAAACGCGAGTCACTATTTTAAACTTAAAACCTTTCGAAAATGTGTCCTACGATAAAAGAAATACAGACAAGTTATGTTCCATATATGGCGCGGCTTTTTGTTTTTTTTTCTCAATTATCTTTCAGTTCGCCTCTACTCTTTCTTTTGTACAGTAACTACTACACCATATTTTTGTTTTTTTTTGTTTTTTTTTTTTTTACATAGTTTTGTGATAAAATCACTATACGGTCGCTATACATTATACATAAGAGAACCTGCAAAAGACCGATATTATAAACCGCAAAATGTCCTCGATTAGAAAAACTTTGTCGCTGTCGTTGTCGTGCTTGGCATCGGCGTCATAGTCATCATCATTATCATCAACACCATTATCATCATCATTATCACCATAATTGTCATCGTCATCGTCATCGTCATCGTTATCGTCATTGTCTTTGTCATTGCAGGATAGAAAATTAAGAAACCAAATTGAAAACTGCAATAGAGGAGAGAAACGGCAGCAATTGTCATCTTGCGACGTCTTATCTTTAGATCGGTTCGTACGAACATATTAGTGATTACAGTACCAGTGGAAATGCTGGTGAAATTGGTAGTGATGAGATGGTGATAATGGTGGTGATAGTAAAGGTGATGGTGATGACAATAATGGCAATAGTTGCGGCTATAGTGACGGTGAAAATTGTGACGAATAGCACAGTGGTCCATGGCAGGGGATCACTTGTCGGAACTCGGACACTCCCCAGGCTGCTTCATTATCGTGTAATCCAGTCGATACTGGGCTGAAATTGAAAGGATTTCGTGTTCGTTGTGATAACACGTAGTGAACAAAACGTGTACGATTCAAAAGTGAAACTATTTAACATTTATATCTAGTCACATAAAGCTTTCATGCTCTCACTCGCTTTCTCACTCTCTTTTACGCACACATAGCCATAAATATTTGAAAAAAGACAAATTTTTTTATTTTCTACAGCATACTTTCTAAAACCATAAGATGATATCTTAATGACAAATTTCTTGAACCATGTTAAGATAAATATCCTTTACGACAATATAAATACTTTTTTTTAAAAAAAAGCAATTAAAATTCTTATTACATCATTTTCAATGATTTTAAATTATCCCAAAAATACTATGAACTTGATATTTAAAGCTTTCGCGGTTTGTTATAAGAATTTCTGAAGATGGATACTGATGTCAGGCTCTTGTGAAGTCCACGAAACGTTATAAAAATTACACTAACGCGGTTCGAAAACCATCTTCAGAAACATTATAAACTTGTGCTGTTACAGAATATCTCGTAGGCAAAACATATTTTCTCATTAAAATGTACGTTAGCTGTTTTACTTTTGAACTTCTTCTTATTTCATTTTATTTTTAATTTATTTTAAGTTTCACTGAGAGATTCATAAAGATACTTGATAACGCGATAACGCTCAATTACATTAAGATGACGTACCTTTCTTCGTGAGATCTTCCATGGTTTGATCTTTGCAGTCTATTGCAAGATGACTGCTGCTGCCGCAATTGTAGCAGGAGATTTTAGTCGACGGAATTACAGCTGCCGCGTACGTGACTACAGGCGTGGGCGGCATATATGACGCTTGTACCGGCGTCGCAGCGGCCGCGTTCGGCGGCGGTGGAGGCGGGGTGCTTCCAGACGCAGGATGCCCCGTATACGGATACATAATTTCGCCGTTCGGCTGGTACGGCGCCGGATAGGCTGGTCGCGTCGACGGTCCGTGTAGGAAATTGGAGTAGATGCCACTGCTAGGCCGTAGCGCTGCCGGGAAGTGGCCTTGTGGCAGATACGTGAGCTGTGACGGTGGCGCCGGGAAGGAGACACAATGCGATAAACTCGGCGGTCCGTTGTTTCCGTTACCTCCTGCTCCATTCAATATTCCCTGATTCTTCTGTCTCATCGCACGCGTCTGCGGATTTTTTCTAGTAAGCTGCCTGCTCTCCGGTGGCACTGAAGACTGCATTGACTGTTGAGGTGCTGACACAACATGCGGAGGCGCCGATGTTGTTGAATGCACCGGCGCGGATGTCATGTGATCGGTAACGGGCGGCGCGACGTTGTTATTGTCCCCGCCACCGCCACTGACCCATGGTGCGGCTGGTGGTGTTTCGGGAGGTGATCTACTGCCCGTGCTGTCAGAACTACTACTCTGAGAACAGTGACGATTGTTCTCGGAGTCAAGCCGCAACGCTTGCAACTGTGCAATGCAGTATACATGCTGAGCGTTACATCTGAAAACACACAATTTTTCGTATGAGATACGGCAGCTCATTTTAACTTTCAATATTTCTAAGGTTTGGTAGTATAATTAATCAATGATATATCTCAAAAATATTTGAAAAAAAAAAAAAAAAAAAACTGATTTGTGTGTACATACCTTGAGTATCGATTTTGCATCCCTACGGGTACTGTGAGACAAGCGTAACAAGGTGAGTTCTGAGTTGTATACATCGGTGGTGGTGTAGGATACATTGGTATTTGCGCGGGTTCTATCGACGGCATGGTGGGATAACGCCGTACATTGGGAGTCATATGATTGTGATAATGATGCATCGTCACATGCTGATCCTGTAACGGTTTCCCGCTTGAATTATTACTGCTTTCATTCAAACTCTCCATACATGGCACGCTCTGTACAATAGACGATAAAAGCATTTGTTAAATACTGAGAAAGATTACGTTACGAAAAACAAAAAAAAATTATCAAAAACTTACAAGAAGTGATTAGACAAAGGACAAAAATTTATGCCTAAGATTTCTTTAAGTTACACTCTGTGTAACTCTCACCTCGTTTTCGATCGGTTCGGCAACTGAATGCGCAGTATTACTCGCATTATCCAGCTTCTTATCAGCCGAAACCTGATTCAAGCCGTTAGTAGTTTGGCTTTTGACTATATTTCTTAATTGTCCCACTGCATTTTGCGTTAAGCCAATGTCCCTTAAGTCCTCATCGCTCATTCTTCTGATCTGGAATCCGCACACATGAGTAATTAATTATTTATACACATACAGAGCGTAAATGCGGCAGAAGTCATTTTGTTTATGTGAAAAAACTTTTGTTTACCTCATCGAGGGAAAAATTTTGCAAATTGCTCTTAAAATTTGGCATCTCCTTGCCCAGAGTTTCCCGAAGAGAATCGCCAGACACGGATGACCTAAGTCGTGGTGGTGGCGGGAGTTGTTTTGATTGGGCTGCGGGAAGTAGAGTAGACGACGAAGTGTTGTCGACATTGTTGTGTCGAGAAAAAGTTGAGGAACTTGTGATGGGTAGAGGAATGGATCGCGATGGGAGCAACGGTTGTTGACTAGGAAGACTTCTGTTTGTGCCAAGCGCTGGCAGGGGCGGTAAAGAATTATTATTGTTTCCATTATTGCTGCTATTGGTGACGTTTGAGCTAGAAATGCTCGGTTGACTATTCGAGCCGCTCGCAGATGTTGTGAGAGTATTCGAACTGGATTGAGTGACTTGCGAGGACGAGGTGCGCGGATTAACGTTAGACCTGCCACGGCCCATTGGGGAATTACTGCGACTAGGAGATCGAGACTGTGACGGTGAAGACTGGCGGCTGACTAAGGGAGAAGGTGGATAAGGCAACATGTCGCCAGAGTGATACATCAGCTGGTTTCCCATCATAACCTGACCTGTCCATGGAGGCATCTGGTTCATAGATGGGAAACCGAGATGAACATATTGCGTAGTACCGCCAGATCCCATAGGTATCTGTTCTGGGCCAGGTAAACACAGACCTGGTGGAGGTATCGTAATACCAGGTGGCATTCCTGTGACCATAGTGTTATTTCTCATTGTCATTTCTCCTAAACACAACCAATATAAATACACTTTGTCAGTACATTAAAAAAATTTTTTAAATGTAGAACAAAATATACAAAAATATACAAAAAAAAAAAAAACAATGGAAACACGTGATCTGTGTCTGGAACTTTTGTTTTCTTTACATATACATATTAACAAATATGTAAAGAATATGAGATAACCTACCATGATAAGATTGCATTGGAGGTGGCGGCATTACACAACCACTAGACATCTCAGGCTCCACTAACCTGTCGTTTGAGCTAATGCATGGTGCGCAACCCTGTATAAATTACACACATATTTTAACTAAACTTCTATTCATGTTAACATAAATTTATCATTTATAATATTACACCAGAAAACTTTCTTAGAAATTAACAAGACGATTCTTAAATAACATAATGTTATACTTATATACTTTTATATGTTTTTTCCACTACTATTATTTAATATTCAAGATAATAAAAGTAGGAAAAATTACTCTGGTTTAGAACAAATAGTGAAATCTACATTACTTGTGTTGGTTTAAAAGAAGAGTTTATCTTTGAGAGATTCAGACGAGCCTCTTCCTCTTGGAGCTTGATAAGTATATTGCCAAAGACACTCTTCTGTTCATAAGTAAAGGCAGGGTGATTCAGTGCCATCGTATACAGCAGCAGCAACTCTTCCAGTGGTTGATCGTCCACATTAAAGGTGGTCCCATTTACTAAATTAGTGATATCTTGCTGATCAAGGTTTGACAGATTTTTATGCAAGATCGCTGCACACGCATAATTGCACGAATGCAACAATGCCATGTAAAGGACCAATTTTCTTCGCGTGCGTTTGTCTGTCACACTAGAAGTTGTCAGTTCGGCTACCTCAGAGACGCTATTCGCATGGTGCTCCGTGTCACGAAGATCATTATAGTCCCGTTTACCGATATCCTCGACACAAGTGCCAAGGTATCGTACTTCAAACGGTAAGCACATATTGAGCAATGTGCACATTACATCAATACGTTTGTAACTAAACAAATAAAAAAGAGATTAATAATAAATAACTTTTTTCTCTTAATAAATAACTTCTCTAATTAGCTTATTTCATTCGTGCTCATTCTCTCTGTTCTATTCACTTTGTCATGCAAATAAAACAATAAATCAATCTCATGTCAAAACATCAACAATTATTATGCCATAAAGTTTTAAAAAGCAAACTTTCACTTAATTTGTTTTTTTCTATCATTTAATATTTATTTTGTTTTTATTATTATTACTTTAATGTCATAAGTAAAATACCATATTATCACTAATATTATTTTAATGTCACAATAATACAAAATGTGGATCAATTTTATTATTTTACTTGCTTCTTATATAATTTTATTTTCTTCTTATTCAATATCATCCACATATGCACACAACAATACTAGAAACTATATATTAGACGATTAGAGATTATATTTTAGATTTAAAAAAAATTATTTGAAAAGAGCAACGTAAAAATTATAAAAAAATCTATGCAGCATTTATGAAATCAATATCAAAAAGAAGTAATTTCTTCTAACCGAGACGGTCGCTTTTCGTCGCTTCGTGCAGGAAAATACAAGAATTACGAGACGACAAGGACATGAGCGTCCAATGAATCCAATATCAAATCAAGAAGCATGAATAAACAAATAACAGCGCGAAGTAATAAAAATAACAAATTTAAATTTTAAATAATGCGAAATGCGCGTTGATAAAAAAAAAAAAAAAACGATGTGAGAATTAATTCACGAACAAACATTTTAAACATTTCGTGTGCGCTGCAGCCACGTGTATAGGATGTAATTCCCATATTCTCCTATACGCACTTTATCCGAGTTAATTTCACTTTGCTGTTTCACTTTCGCGCTAGGAAAGAAGAAAGCGTTGTTTGCAAGTGGTGCGAGTCGGCATGTGGTCAGACACGGAGCACGGAATTAGCCTAAGAGGAGCGAGCGACTATAATTCATGAGGCCAATCGATAGCGAAGCCGCGTCCAGTGCGAGAATGCGAGCTGTCCGTCGTGTTTATCGTTCGCGTTTAAAGCTCTGTTTAGGTCGATTTTCGTGATAATCGCAGATGTCATATCAGTCAGTCACGCGCGTCTAATAACGCTTTCGATCAATCACTTTTTATTAAGCCTTTGTTGGGCAATCTATTTTCTACGATACACACACACACACATATATATATACATATATATATATATATATATATATATATACATATATATATATATACATATATATATATATGTATAAATAGACGATTTTACATTGTTTTAAAATGGAACTCAATTCCGAAGAAATTGATACAACATGAATGTGCCCTTTTTTCGGCAATAAACTCAATATTTAACTTTAATATTTAACGTTTCGATCTACATCGTGAAATCGTTTGATTAATGTTGTCCGAATTAAATGTCGAACGTGAACATCGGTTTTGAGATAAAAAAAAAATATATACTTTGCAATATTGACCGGTTGTGAATATTTTTGCGGTACTAAAGATAGCACTCAATGTCGCATTGTGTTTTTATTTTAAATCGAAAATCCTCTCTGTGTCTGACTGACGCGCGCTACAAGCCGGCTCGCTACTTATTTCGTTAAAGAACGTTCCCCGACACTATTGAAGTAGCAAGACGCGATTTTCTGGTTTCAGCCGAGGCAGGAATCGCGGCGGCGGCGGAGATGAAGCAGCCGGAGGAGCGAACAGACGAGGAGAAAATGGCGCTGTTGGGTAGACCCCGGTTGGGCGAGGTTTCCCGGGCACAGATAAGGATCAAAGAGTCCAAGGAATTCAAGAACACCGTAGATAAGCTCGTACAGCGAGCAAACGCCTCCATAATACTCGGTGAGTTCTCAGGTTAAATCCTTTCCTTGGACACATATCGGTACAAAAAGAATATCTCTGCACACTGGGATTCATAAAACGTCGAGCGCGATGTATTTACAACAACTGTTGAAAGAGTAGAAAAATTGAAAAAAACAAAATTGTTAAAAATTTTAAGAAGTCGGAACACAGCAAGTTTTTGCTCTCGTTTATTTATACGGTATCTTTTTTTCTTTAAAATAAAAAGTTTGTTTTATTTGGAGTGACATTGTTTTGTATTTCTTAAGTGCGATACAGTGTTCACAGCCATGCTGTAAAAAAAAAACGTGAGACGGGAAATTTCGTGCGCCGCGAGATTTCCCTTCGTCAACTTCGTAAATTTATTTATCGAACGGCAAGAGAGCGTTCCTCTAACCCAACCTCGTTTCTAACCCAACTCTCCCGATGGAGGGACAAAATGCGCATCACGGGATTCGCTAGCATCTAGATTGGGGACTCTTCAGAAATGCAACCCTGAGGAATGCGGCGTTATGTGCAGGCTCGTGAAATTCAAGACTCCCTGGACGCCATATGCATGATTCTCACGTTTATGCATTTCCTGCATCCTTCTACTTGCGCTCTCTCTCTCTCTCTCTCTCTCTCTCTCTCTGTCTTTCTTTTTTTTCTTTCTCTCTTTTTTCTCTTGCTGCAGTTTCATATACCGTCGTACTTTATATTTTTCATACGAGTATTTCTTTCTTTCTCGCGCAGTCTCTTCTGATGCGCGTGTATATCAAGTTAGATATACGAATTTACACGAACTCGACAGTTCAAATCGGGCAAAATATGTCAAATAAAATTGTTATTTCGAAACTATAAATTCGCGATTTTGCAAATTATGTAATTGTATCATACGTTCGGATTGCATGCTATTGTATTGCGTGCTCAGATTTTTTTTTTTTTTTTGCGATATCGAACATCGAACAAAATCGCCTCGACGATGACGCCATTCCCACTTCTCGCTATGAATACCGTAAATTTCCAATGGAAGCCTCGAAAATGACACCCTGCGCCGGATTCGCTTTCGATATCGACACCGAACATAGAAGACAATAGAAAACACGAAGCTATCTGAAGCTATCACTTACAGCACGCGGAGAATCGCTTTGTTTCCTCCTCCGTGCTACTTGGAGGCTTCCTTTTCCTCGCAGCAGGAAACTGTTTCGTGTGCTTTTCGTTTCGTGAAAGCATTCTTCTCTCTTTCTCTCTCTATTTCTCCCACCGCTTTTCCAAAAACTTCTCTTTGGCGAAAGCTCGAATGAACTTGCAAAAATCAACGACAGCTTTTGTGCAAGAGAGAGTCTTCGTAACACAGTTTACGCTTTTTTTCTGAAGGAGAGAAAGGAAATCTTTTGTATCTAGTTTCGTTTCTTCTTCAAATGAACAATGTCGTTCAGGTTTCCTCGAAATTAATTGCGTAACGTACGTAGTGAGAGTGTTATTGTTTTTTTGTAAAAATGTTTCGCAACAGAACGAATTTTTTCAAATATATTTTGTGAAGAAAAAAATATTCTGCAAATGTCACATAAACATTAAATGTCCGAAATAAATTGCGCATCATAAATCAAAAATGGTAAATCAGTCCGGTGTAAGCAAACATTGGACTGTGTCAGTCGCAATTTATATCGTGTATCGGCGCGCGAAGTCGATAGCGGAAAGCATTGCATTGCTCTATTATAGTGCGCTTTTCATTGTTCGGGCTTTCCTTTCTGCATTTTCTGCTTTCGCTCGCCCCCGTGAAGCGGAATCGCTCAAAGCGTTTTTTGACTTTTGCCCACGTCGATGAAAGCGCTTCATTTGCTCGTTTGACATCCCCGCGGAAGGAAGAGTCAAGTGTGCCACTTTGCGCCGACACTTTTCGCTAAACAGCACGATATTGACTTTTTCCTGGAGGAAACAAAGATAAAATTCTTTGTTTTCTTTTACACAAATTATTATTATTATTATTATTATTATTTAATTTGATCAAATATCTTTTCGTCAAAATCACTGATAAATAAAGAGATTACATTAAAGCTCCAGTAATTTCGAGCGCATGAGACCGATTTCTCCTCGAGAGAGTCTTCGAGAATTCGAAATTATTTCCTTCCTCTTTCAGTAAGACTGACTGACTGGCAAGAGATAAAAGATATATGTTTCTTTTTCTCTCAGACTCTTAGAGTTGGGATAGACGCGCATTCTATCGCGAGTTGCGCAGTAACTCAAGAATCGGGAAATCATTTAATAGCGGGGTAACTATTTGCCCGTCCATAAAGAAGAAGTCGAAATTGTGATGCTCGAAATTACCGGAGTTCTACTGTGCAGACATTTTCTCTCTCTATCCGTCTTTCTCCCTTCTTCTCTTCTTCGCTTCTTTTGATGGGCAAATTTTGAAATACTGCTCTCAGGCACAAGCTCCTGGAAAGAACAATTTACGGAAGCACTGACCGTCAGCGGGGGCGATGAAGACGACGCGGAGAATGGTCAACCCTCCTCGCCATCAGTGATGGATTATCTCATGCATTCACTTACCATCTTCTGGAAGGTTCTTTTCGCTTTTGTTCCACCCACCGGTAAGTGGCAATCTCTTCTGCACGCGTAATGCCGCTCAATATTCTCACGCACACACACACACACACACAACTTATATTAATTAATTGAAAACCTCAAACTCTTTACTTTGTACGTGGTTACGTACGTAGTTTGTTTACAGGTACAAATATGCAAAAAAGTTGGTGATTTGTCTTGCGGCAAAATTGCGATGAAAATACTCGGTGTTTCGCTATTGCCGGAACGATTTTACAAAGTCGATAAACGTCGTTGAATTTCGCGAAAAAGCGTTTTCAGCGCTCGTCCACGAGGTAATAATTTGCTCGCAAATGCGAACAGCGGTCGCAATCTTACGTGGTAACGACATCGACTGACACGAAATTGCAATCGGCTTTGACGCGATAGGAAAGTAAAGTGAATTTCGATCGGTATGTGTCACCGTGGCGTTTATGACGGCGCGCGCAATCTTCGGAGCGAAAAGCGCGCATCTCTCCGAGTGTTTCACGTATGCGGACAGATATTTTTTAATATAATATTTCTCAGAAAAGTAAACATATATATATATAAGAGATTTAATTCAAGCTCAATGTGCAAGGACAAATCGAAATTGTACAAGTTATTTTCCCGGTGCGCGGTACTTATGAAGGACGCGATTAAAAAATTTTCTCGTTGTTTTTGTCCAATTCCATTTCGCGGAAGGTTCTCAGATTCTTTCCATGCTTTTCGACTACGAAAGTTTTAATTCCTTTCTGACTCTTTCTTCCTGTTTTACTTGTTTTTCGAGAGCCGGAGAAAGGGTTTTTCTGCATCCTTTAGTCGCGGCGTCGCTTCCATTGGGTGGAAGAAAACGAGGGAAAACGGCAAGGGATGAACGGGTGGGCGAGGGGGTTACGTGGAGGACGTGCTTTATTTCAGCGAGCACAATCGCAAAAGCCCGCTGAACTGGCAAAAGCTCGGGGAAACTACTGTATCGAGCAGCGTAGTAGTTTCATCTTGTTTATCTCTCTTTTTCTATCTCTTTTCGCTGTCCTTATAAGTCAACGCTTCGTTACAAGATGCAAAAGCGTGTTTACTCTCGTTTCGCGAGAAGGAAGGCTCGGACAGTCAGAAGTTGTCGGAGGCTTGATCGAGGAAAGCTTTTGGCGGACGGAGTTGAACGAAGTTACGAACAACCAGCGAAAGAAATAGTTTTACACGAATAACGAGTAAATACGCAACGTTGAAACGGTCATATTCGCGCGAACAATACTGCTCTTTAAACAATGTTCGCCCTATATTCGAGTTTCAAGACTTTTGAGAAAAACGAACAACGTGACATATTTATAAATAACCCCCTTTGCCTGCAGACATGAGTTTCCCAGACCCACTCAAAAATGGAGCATCGGCGTTTCTAGAAAAAAATTAGGTTTTTTTAAAACATATCTTTGAAACTACTGGAGATTTTTTCAAGTTGTTTTTTTTATGGACGCAGAATCGTTTAACTTTAAAAAAAAAAAAACAAAAAAACAAACTTGAAAAAATATCGATTTTTCGCAGAGATATTCGATTTGAAAGTTGCGTAGGTCTTACAGACCCAGTCTGTCTTATTCGTAAGTCATTTTTGATATCTGCAGGCGAAGGGATAGAGATAATAACAAAGAATGGGATTATACGTGTACCACACACACACAGGTTTTAAATAAATAAATCTGACCGCTTGCATCATTTATTCGAGTTATTCAAGTTCTAAATTTATGCAACCGCACCGGGTGACGCAACTGCGACATGCTGCGATACAACAAGGCATTGTACGATTCATGAATATGTTAGTTTTCTAAACAAAAATCTTGTATTTTTTTTTTTCTATATATTGAATCGCAAAAATGTAAACGATATATTTCGAAGACGAGAGAAATTGAATTTCGATGAACTTAATTTTCGCGGAGGAATGTGTGTAAAATATTTTGGTCTCTCGACGCTTTTTCAAGGGAATATTAGAAAATCCTGCAAACATATATATTATATATATACATCACTGCGCAAATGCAGGCGCGTATACACACAGATACGTTCGCGTGGCGTTCTCGCCTTTTCCGCGAAATTTTCACGTGATTTACGATGACTCGCGCCCGTATACTCTTTTCCGAAGTAATTTTCGTTTGCGGAATTTACGACAATGGCCGCGTTGTGCGTCTCCTATAAGTTTAAGATACCAGTTTAAGATAACAGTTAGTTAAGTTTAAGATAACAGTTTTTTCTCAATAAACGATAGAAATTGATAGATTTATCGAAGCCAAAAAATCTGTAGATTTATCTCTTGCTGGAATTTACTTAAATCAGTGAATCGTTTCCGCGTGACAAGATAATGTCGTATGTATTTTCAAGATAAACGGAAGATTGTTAAACGTAATCGCGTTATATTTAATTAATAATAAACGTGGTCGCGCACTGCATTGAAGTTGAACTCATCGAGAACGTTTTTTTTTTTTTTTTAAACGTTTAATTTACTCGAAGTCATTGCAAGCTCTACTCTCTTCGCTCTCTCTTTTCTCTCTCTGTCGAAAGAGTTTCCGAGCTTGCTGATTTTCCAATAATTACGTAACATAATCGGTAAGAGAAAGAGCGAGAGTCACGCTTTGAAAAAGACCACAAAACACGTTAATAAATCAGTTGAGTTTAGCGAGAGATTACAAGAGGCAAACGCGTGGCTGCGATAATATACATCGGCCCTCACGTGTTAACGGTAAAACTAGCCGCGATGTTTACAGACTCTTTTACGCCCACGTCCGCGTATAAACGTGCCTTACCATAAAGATCTCTAATAATAATTTTCTCTCTCGTTGTCAGGAGGGAGAAGCACAGTGTATCCGTAAATTACACTTCGATCTCTCGTGTGGAGATCAATTTGATCTTCTTGTACGTATATGTACGGCTTAATGTGTATATTATTAGTCTCGTGATATTTTGTAAAACTTTGCGAAATTGTTGTACTTTATAGTCGAATTTTGATAATTGTTTTTTTTAGAGAGATGAAGTTTTTAGAGAAACTCCCTGTCCCTTTCGAAAAAAAATATTTAAAGCTCTCGCTCGTCGGAGAGAAGATTATTTAAGTTTAAATTAATTTTATTTAAATTAATATACACATAGTTTAGCGCGGAGTTTGCTCGGCGATTAAAGTACAATTACAACGCGTCTTACATCAATATACATATATACACAAGCGCGTGCTTCGTGATTTGAAAAAGGCGAACGAGATTAATAATTACGCTGAAGTAGCGTAATTATTCCCACGAGTAAACAGACGAAGAGAAAACTCGCGAACGTAAATTTTTTTTTTTTTTTTTTTTTTTAATTCACGCACAACTTACCTTAATTACGTGGAAATATCGTGCCATGTTAATAATTAAAAGTCCTTTGATATAACGCACGTTTTACAATACTTTTTAATATTAAACTGTGTAATATATATTACTTTTAATATTACTCTAAAATATTATTAAACATGTGTGTGTGTGTGTGTGTATATACATATACATATATGATGTCATTTTTTCCCGCACGTAAGAAAAAATTAACAAGCACGTGTGTCAATTTTTTTCAGATATCGCCGGCGGTTATCTATGCTTCATCATCAGCATTCTTGGGATCGGTGTCGTAACGGCGGTAATCGGCGACGTTGCCTCGTATTTCGGTTGCACTTTAGGTATCAAGGATTCCGTCACAGCTGTGGTTTTCGTCGCCCTCGGTACCAGCATCCCCGGTGAGTGCCAAAGAAAACGAACACCGAAGCGTGTAAGTAAATCCGCGCGAAACCGCTACAAGCTCTTACTTTATTTTGAGAGTTACGATATTAAAAGTCGAAAATACATCGTACACACACACACTGATTATATCTTTTAATACCGAAAACTTTAATTTTTATCGTTTGGTAAACGAACGTTTCAATCTGCTGGCTTCTTTTTCTACATGTATCTTCTTCGATAGATGAGAACGACGACAAACGCGGCCATCTTGAAACTCGTAAAACCGTAATGGAAGTAGTTTCCGTCGCTCTAAAACGCTTATTTATCTCGCAAGAAAGTTGAATGACATACAAGAAATTCTCGCCGCTTGACTCGCACGAGTGGTTTTCTTCGTGTGTGTGTTCTCTTTCTTTTTTTTCTTTCTTTCTCTTTCTCTCTCTCTCTCTCTCTCTTAAATTATTAAAGTGCACGCATCTTACCGTATACTATTTATTGTGTGTTTATTTTGGCGTTTATTTCTGACGTATTCGTTGGATAAATGTTACACAGTAACTGTAAGCGGCCAAATAGTTTACTAACTTTTTAGACACTTTTAAAAGATTTACTTTTATACATTAAATAGATAACAATAAATGAGCAAATTAAATTGCAACAATTTACAATTACTTAAATTACAATTTCTTTATCCTGATATCTAATGAAGAGCGTTACTATAGAAAACGAGTTGTATATGTTAAAGAAGAAAATAATTGAGATTAATTTACATCAGTGAAAAAGATAGATAAAGAGAAAGTTAAATTTCCATTACTCTCATATCAAAAGTTTACCCTTTCGAGTATTTCGCATTCCATTTATGGCGTCCGCCATATTGCGACAGGATTTTGGGATTACGGGAGAGCAGCGATAATTTATTGCACTTGGTCTTTGTGTCTGGGAACAATGAGCCTACCAACGGCCCGTGTCCTTTCGCGAGGAAGAGGATAGAGTTTGACACGTGCAACCCTAAAGCTCGGATTAAACACGTCTTCCTCGTCTCGACATGGAAAAGCTTTGCGAGAATATTGTTGAGAGAGGAACGCACAGGTTTCTCTGTGTGTATTTTGATCATTTTTTTTCTATCATAGGAATAACATTTTTATTCGATTTGGCAACAACAAAGTTTACGTTATTCGTTGCTTCGATTTACGATGAAAAAACCAATATTGTACACAAGCGTACATTAAAGGAAATCAATTTTTTGAATTATTATATCGGAGTCGCCGCCGACGCAACGATCGTGACCCACAGTCGCGTTTTGTTATTTTTGTGCAACACCCATGACAAAAAAAAACATTTAATAAGTGATTTGAGTAGACGTTGTCAAAGCTATTAAAGGCGTGTAACGACAACCGTGCCATTTCGAGTTTCTGGGTCAATAGGTTGCGTTCGAAATGCGCTAAAACACATAACTCGTTGCCTCGTACGTGAAACCAATCATCTCGAAACGTAATCGTGTAATCTCAATACGTGCGGTAAATGCGGAATCGTGACCAGCGATGAGTACTGATGAAGAGAAAGCGTTTAGTTAACATCTGATAATAATTGTTTTTCTGAAAATTTGAGAAAACTGAATCTTCTATTTTTTTTTTTTTTTTTTTTTTTTTATTATCGAAATCAAAGAGAATCTTTATCTTCGTATCTCTTTTTTCTTGCGCTGCAAAAAAAATACGAAATTTTCTTCGTTTCACGCCTTTTATAGGTATAGACTTCACCGAGAAGAGAACTTTGAAATTGTATCTATCTCGAAAATGCCAGTTGAGTGTCGGAATAGTAGTATCACGTTTCGAATATCGATGAAATTTGCATGACGCACAGCTTCCTTAGTACGGGATTATTTAAGTCACCCCGTGAACCCCGTTCTCGTACTCTGTGAGTGTGTTTCTTCACCAGAAACTCCGCGAGAAACTTCCTTCGACGAGGACCTCTCATCAATATTTATAATAGAGATTATCGCTCTTTCTCTCTCTCTCTCTCTCTCTCTCTCTCTCTCTCTCTCTTCTACTCTTTCCGAAAGTACCAGTTGGGGAGAAATAACTTTAGCGACTTTTTTCTTACATTAAAAAAAAGATACTCTTCACCAATCTAAAAATACAGGTCGCGTATATGTATATGCGAGAATTGCGTTGCAAAATATTTAACACGATTCATCTTTCATACGTCATTGTACGTACACAGCATCGTTATTCGTAACAATTGGTATGCTATACTCTACATTATACTACATTAATTAGTATAATACTGTATTAATTTTCCCCTTTAATTGCGATGATTGATTGTCGTAACGAGTTTATATGCACACACAAGTGTACATGTTGCAAATCCGACGATTAATCGCCACAATTGTATTTTACTCATTACTTCGCGAAAGGAAAAATCTACGAAATAATTAATTAGCATGAAATAGCTTGATTACCGCGTTTACGTTGGATGAATCGCCGGGCGTTACTACTGCGGCGACAGCGGTAGTAAATAGCGAGCCCGGCGCATTCAGCGGCGACAACGCGCGAGCGTAAACAATCGTGGACGCTAGCTTGATTGATTAATTAGTACCGGAGAGAAGAGAATGCGGGAATAACACGGAGTGCGAAATTATAGGAGGAAACATTTCTCTTCGTTCGCGATACGCGCTTTTTTATATTCCACAAGCGAGTGATAGTAATTCCATTTTTTCTTTAGGAAAAAATTATGTTGATTTTAAAAATGGACACAAAAAACTTTCCCTTGCGTGTTTTTTCTATTATAGCGACGCGTGATGAAGAAGCGAGTCCTCGCGCACTCCTCGCGCATTTGTTCCCGGCATGTAATTCCGCGGAAAAACCGCGCGCGTCGCGTTTACCGCACACGCGATTTGAATTTCAAACCGCATATTTTGCTGCATTATTACATCACGTCTCGTAGATCTCCCTGTACGTGGTGCGAGGTTTTCTTATGTCTCGCTTTATCACCGTCGGATGATGAGGCGCGGTTCACCTTGCGCGTCCGATTCCTTCTTCGCGCGCAGTCAAACCCGCCATAAAACCCGGGACGAGTTCGTACAAATTGTGGCCGAGACATCACAGCAAATTGTTGTCTCGGTCAAATGAAACTGTACGTGTAGAGCGGGAGAGATCTCTGATTCTCGCTGAAACGCGCGCTGTTAAATCTACCCTGTAATTTTTACGCGACCTTGCGCAATATTTGAAGACGACGCAATAAAGAAACGCGCGCGGATTATCAAAACTAAGAATATTGTTTGTTTGAAAATAATCCACAATTCATCGCATTATTTTACGGAGTTAAACGTACGTGTCGCGAGAATAAATGACAATGCAGCTTAATTCGCTGCCACTACTATTAGGCGTTAAATAAACGTCGAAATATATCGACGCTCGATATACATCGGCGGCCGTTAAAATGACAAAGACTCAGGAGCGCATAAATTTATTTCAGACACGTTTGCGAGCAAGGTGGCCGCTTGCCAGGACAAATATGCCGACGCGAGCGTGGGCAATGTGACCGGAAGTAACGCGGTAAACGTCTTCCTGGGGATCGGCGTCGCGTGGAGTATCGCCGCTATTTATCGTGCCTGCCACAACGAGCCGTTCCTCGTCGAACCCGGCAAGTAAGTACCGATAGCAATTACTAACTAAATGTCCGGTGTCGTAAAGCCCGCGCGCGGCTTTATTGTATCGTGTACACGAGTAAATTTAGACCACGGTGTATAATTTCAGATACGCACCGCTACTATAACTTCTCTCTTTTTTTTTCAGTACAAAATATATTTCGAATAATTGAAACGATGACCGGAAATATTTTTACAGCTTCGTTCGTAATTCACATATTCGCGTGGTTTTTATTGCCCAACCTAAGCTTGTTATTGCCGGGGTAAGATCGGATAAGACGTGATGACATGAAACAAGACACACACACACACACACACACACACACACGCATAGAGAAAGTCTTAGTCAGAGTAGATATGACGACGACGTGACCTCGATATAACCAGTCGTCATTTCCCGTTTACGATCTTGTTCGTGGAACTATTCTCAAGAAATTTGGTCAAAGTATTCCGACAGCAACTTGGCCGATGCGTTGCTCCCGCAACAACCAAGTCGTCACGTAAAACTGCTGTCGACATTTATCGACGGAAATGTATCGGAAGTGTATTCGGTTTTTCTGTCTAATTATTTAGATGTTTTTCAATAAGTATTTCATACGACACATACACACACACACACACACACCGATCACAATTGACTTCCGCAATTTGTACAATCGTGCGATTATTTTTATGCAATTTTTCGAAATTCTATGCGAACTCTTTGCTCGTGTTTTTCCCAGGGAAAGTAGCTTCGGATCATCAGAAAACTTGTGTTTCATTTCCAATCTCCTATTATGCGGTGTGTTGATACTGTGTTCCATTTTCCGAGGATTTCGACGAGGATTATCGCTCGCGAAATAGAGTATCGCATCTAACCTAGTATCGAGTGATAGTTTCGTAGCAAAAAAAAATTGAATGTAAAAAATGTTTCACATTGTAATTTGTTAAAATAACGTTAAAAATGATTTTTCTTCTTGTTTTAAGCAGACAAAATTTTCTCAACGACTTGTTAAGAACCAGATAGATTAAAAATATATACAGTCCCAATTGTTTTACCTCGCAGATGTCACCACAACGAACCCTCGATCACGCGAAATGTCCATTCGTCAGTGGACTTTTAACATTGAAGTTCGACATCGCAGATTCGGGTCCGAAGATGAATCTTGCGGTCGTGTGCCGGAGAAGTTTTCCCATTCATCTTTGAGGAGCGGGCGAGATCTCAGCGAAATCGCTCGAAGTTCCCCTCCGAAACTTGGGGGAGAAAATGGAAAGAAAATCGATCTTTATATGCTTCTCTCTGCTAAATGCAAGTTTGTTAAAAAAGTTAAAGCGACATAAAAATCAAAGTTTCGCCGATCGATCAGATCGCATTAAATAAGTTTTCCCGCGAAAATTTTCCGCAATTTTTCTCGCGCGATTAAAATCTCTGGTTCAGAAACACGCAAGGAAAGAAAACAAAAAACCTGAGCGCAAAGTTTCACTCGGTTATCCCATACTTAAAAAACTCTTCAAGTGCGCGACGATTCGCAAACTTCAGGTGGATTACACATCCAAATGAAACACATCCATATTTTCTGACGCAGCTTGGCCTTTTCCGTCACCCTGTTCTGCAGCGAAGCTTGTCTAGTGATCGTAGTGCTGTTGGTGAGGCGAGTGAAGTCGATCGGCGGCGAGCTCGGCGGACCTTTCGTACCAAAGCTCATCACGTCAGTGTTCCTGTTCTCCCTTTGGCTGCTCTACCTCATCATGTCCACCCTTGAGGCCTACGGCGTGATCCAGGGCTTCTAAATCGGGGGCCCCCCGATTACGCGACGCCATTACGTCGGCCTATCCACTGTGTATCTTAGTTCTGGCGTCCGCCAAGGCGTATGCTCAACGAAACTTCAACCTGGTGAGTGCAATGGTACAGAGGATGATCTGTCCAAGAATATATTTGTCGAAAAAACGAAAAACAAGTTCTGAAGTTCTGTATTTTTATTTTTATCGGTTGGTGTCTGCGCAAATGTCACCTCATGTGAAGATGTTTTCGCTCGGAAAGTTCCGCGCTTCACACGTACAAAACACGTAGTTTTCCACTTTTCGGAATACGTAAAAGAACAATGTTGAATACATAAAACTCACATTAGAAGCTTAATCCGGGAGAAAAGTGTGCGTATATACACATACAAATTTGCGTTTGTCTTTGTTTGATCATGCTCGACAGTTAGTGTCACGATAATAATGTAGTCACCCACTTTACTCGCTCGTTCGTCGCGAAGTTCGGCTGTCACTCAAGCATCCTCCTAAAGATTAAATATAGCGCAGAACGATAAGCGCAGACAGCTTTTTGTGTGTCCCGAGTTTTGCGCGACATCACCGTCGACCCACATTCAAGCTGTCTCTCACGCGAGCTGTTACGCAAATCATCATTCAGATTTCTTACATTTACATGTATTTTGTTTCGGACACTTGAAGAATTATTACTTTACAATTTAAATGTTTGTGAAAATCTCAAACTAAGTATTAGAATCAATACGAGCCTACGTACTGGATTGTACGTGCAAATATAAATATTCATAGGTATATTTATAATCTATAACTTTCCTTAAACGTGATATAAAATACACACATCAAAGTTCGAATTAAATTTAATTCGAAAATTCACATAGGATGCTCGGTGTGCATCATGAATATGTGAAATACCCAATTTACCTTTCGATGGAATGGAAAACATCCATTTAAAAAATCCATTAATCCGGACTCCTGGCCGAGGTGTCTTTTTCGCAATGGATTTTTTTTAAATTTCCATAGGGGAGGAGAGTAAATTGAGTACTTCATATATTCGTGATGCAAACCAAGCATTCTATGTGAATTTTCGAATTAAATTTAATTCGATTTTCGATGTGTGTGTTAATTTTCACAAAGTTTAAGCAAAGCTTTAAATTATATTTATATTTGCATGAACATTCAGGCTCTAATACTTTAGTTCGGAATTATTATTATTATTTTTGTACTCGTTATTCCTTACTTCCCGAGAAATTACTTTACTTGTCGTGCCTTTCTTTGAGCGATTCTTCAATTTCTCACTTGCAGGTCACACTCGTGGCGAGATCGTCGTGATTTCGCGCAGAACAAACTCTGACTGTGTCCGGGAATCGCATAAGTTCATCATCCCCCCGACCTGAGACAGTTTAAACACAACGAACCGTGATCGCGTGCGACGTAATTCGATGTGCGAAATATGTATACGTGTGTGTATGCATGTGTTAGGTACCTGAGAGCGCGAGTGCGTGTGCTTGCAAAAATGTCAGTCAACGAAGAGAGAATGAGAAAGAAAGAGAGAGAGAAAGAGAGAGAGAGAGAAGAAGAAAAATCAATCGAGAAGAAAGAAAAAAACGAGGAGGGAAGAAAAAACGCGGAGAGGAGAGGGAGAGAAATGTGTGCGAGAAAAAGTGAGTTTGCCTTAATATAATTCAAAAGAGAAAAAAAAAAGAAACAAAGTAACGTTCTAGTCACACGCCGCATCTCTTCCGGGGGAGGAGAGATGCGGCCCGTTTATTATTAGGAAAAAAAAAGAAGAGTAAACGCGGAGAAAAAAAATTTAGATGTGGTACGCATATGTGCTAAATATATATATATATATATAAAATCGCGGGTACATATGTGTACATATAGTGTATTTATTTAATATCCTATATAAGGAAATACACACAGGTTTCTATGATATTTTATTAGCGGAACTTATATTGCAATTCCTTTTTCGCCAGAGTACGACGTCGCTAATTTTATATACACGTATATATATATATATATATATAATAATAATAATATATATATATATATAATAATAATAATATATATATATATATTATATTGTACACGCGAAATATATTTCTTTGTTGTGGGAGTCTTTTTAAAACTTCAGAATTGATCTTCTTTACAAGAAGAATTCCTCGCGGGACTTCGGAGGAAGAAGAAACGAGGAAGCGCGAAAGCGCCCGCGAGCGGAAGCAAAGCACCAACCATCGACGTAATTGTGCAATATACGACCGGTTTTCGAAAAAAAAAAAAAAAAACAAATAACACATCATTGCATTAATCGTTTACTATTTATTAGCGAGTAATTAATATCGTTTTTGATATTATATTCGCGAGTGTTCATAACTTTTTTTTCTATTGTATAATCTTCAGCGTAGTATTTTTTCGTTTTAATTAGATTAGTTAGAGTTTCCTGACGGAAAATCCGCATGGAGAGAGATGTAATCGCGCATCCGTAAGTTCGAGAAATTCACGATCGGTTCGATATTACACAAATGCGTACGATTTGCGAAATTTGAGAACACATAGTGCATTTTTATTGTTGCAGCAACTGAATTGTAGCCACATAAAAAAAGACGCGCGAAAAACCGCGTATAAACTTAGTCGAATTTTGGTAAGATTGATCAGGGTTGTCAGAGTTGTGTGTCGCTTTCATCTCGGAACAAGAGAAAAGAATAATCAAATAAGCTGCTAAAAAGAAAGAGAGAGAGAGAGAGAGAGAAAATACGCCAAAAAACTGCATTTTTCAACTATTTAAATCTTGAGAGAAACTTCGTTTTGCGAATACAAAAAGAGCCGAGAACTAATTTTTATTTTCAAGTCGGACTTAAGACGCGAACTCGACGGTGAAATTTACCAGACAACCCTGTTGTTGACGATCTATAAACCTCTCTCCCGGTGGTTATTACGAAATATATTTTTTCACTGTTAAATTTAAATTTTGTTATATACAAGAAAAAAAGAAGAAAAAAGTTTGTAGAACTCTTTGTCACGGTAGAAGATGTTAATAAAATCTGTCGAAAATTGCCGTTCGAAATTGACGCAGATGAGTAATTTACAAAGCACTTTTGTAAAACCGAGGAATATAAATTACTTTGATTGCGATTGGATTGTCGCAGCTGTTGCGACCGAAAAAGTTTTGTAATCTTTTTCTGTTGCGTACCGTTTTATTAATTTTCACAACGATCCGATATACACACGAGAATGTATTCCGTGTAAAATTCTGTGCGATTACGCGTAGTGAATTAATTTTCCGAACGTACATCGAATTCAGGAAATATAATAAAATCGTCAAAACAACTTTTACCTTTCGAGAAACTCAGAGGAAAATGAAACAACACGAAGAAGAGACGCAGTAAAAAGATATTTCTAAAAAATGTATAGCGAGAATTTGATAGAAATCTTTCAATTAAAAAAAAAAAAATGAGACAAAGAGAGAGATTTCGAGATTGTCGTCAATCAGAACAAAACAAACTCGTTGAACAAACTTGATACTAATTTTATCACCAACGTGAATACTGAAACATATTTACTGTTGTTAAGAGTAGTTAGATAGCACGACGAATGTTATATAATATATATATAAATGAATAATTAGACTCTCGAGGTATAAAAAAACAAAACCCCCACGAGTTACATTGCGGCCTTCGTTCGAATGTAAATCGTGTATCCGTCTTCGTGAATTGCGAAGAATCGTATTTGTTTTCTGATCCGCGGCACCTCGACACTTCGCGGGAAAATATTTGAATATTTATCCGAGTGGTTGTTCTTGTAATATCTCTCCGTTTGTAACGCAGTTTTTTCAGGTTAAAATTCAAATATTCTTCGAAGCGGTGCTAGAACAACCGATGCTAATCGAAGGAACGGGAGGAAGTTACGATTCTTCGCTGCGTCATTCGTGAAGAAGGAGATCGCAAAATGTTCTCGTTGATCTTCACTGCCTTTGATCGAGGGTCGCATTTTGTGCGGGGGAACGAAAACAGTTAACGCAACAGTTATATATTCGGGTTATACATGCGAATCGAGTTTGTGTGTGTGTGTGTGGACTATAATGTATTCCGAAACTCATTTTAGACGACGATACGATTCTTAAATGACGGTATCGCTTCAAGGAGCGAGTTGCATCCGTTACACACACACAGTTTTTGAATTTCTCACACACACACACGCGCGCGCGCGAGTCACACACCGTCGTTCTTGCGCGAGAGACGAATAATAATCGCGATCGTTTTTTAAGTTTACGATTGTTGTACAAGAGGAGAGCGTGATCTCGCGCGATTGTAGGAAGATTTTTAGAGTACGTCGAAATATATACACAGGCGGCCATTTTTAGCGACATATATTCTACAAATATATAGGAACAAAGGAATACCTCATAAGAAAGATGATTTTAAAAATTATTGTTGGCATTTTGTAACATTAGCTTTTGCAAGAATTACCGGATGAAAGAAAAACAAATTGTTTTTTTCCCTTACATGTCTTTCCCTCGTAAACAATCGATTCCTCCACCCCCTTTCCCGAATGATCTTTGTTACGTGAGTCTTTTAAGGCAATGTTACGATGTGCTTCTTTGATGTCACTGTAAAAATCGTCGCGTCTAAACAGACCTTTGTCTGACTATGCAGCATGCACACACATATATATTGTATATATATATATATACATATATGTAAGCTCGTTACATGCGTTTGTTCCTGCATCGATCTGATCTCCGGAGTAATGAGAAACGTGCGAATTCGAACGTGTGTGTGTGTGTGTGTGTGTGTTAGTTGCAATTTAACTCTTAATTAACATTGTGTGAAAGCGCGGCGGCGCGAGCAATTATAAAAAATCTTCTGTGGGCCGATCGTATCAGTGAGATGCGAAAATCTTGATCCTCCCGAGTTACCGAGAGAATTCTTGGCTTTATAATATATTGTATCGTTTGCAACACACAGTTTCGAAAAGGGACAGCGAACTTAATTAATTTCACGTTAATCAACGATTATTCGTACAATGAGATGTTGATTCTGTTTGTATACACACGCGTTGTGAAATTTCTCTTTCTCCCTTTCTTTCTTCTCCCTTCTCTGTCTTTTCTACTGATAACTACGTGTCGTCAACAGAACTTCGAAACCGGTATAAATCCAATATATTCACATATTTTAATTTTTGTTTTGAATATTGAATTTTCTCTTCCGTCCTGAAAAACAAAAACAAAAAAAAAAAAAAAATTAAAATGCATATATCCAGATTTGATGTATTCGTATATGGCTGCTCGATGTATATATGTATATCTGGTTATTATATACTGTTGTTGAAGAACATTACAATATTAGATTCACGGCAACTTATGATTAAAATTTGCAATTAAACATATTTTAATTTCGATATACGCGAAATTTTTACCAGACTAGTATTTAGTTAGCAATTCTGTTAAACTATATTTTTCTCGCTCAATATATATGTTTCGTTTACTAGTTTACGTTATAAACTGTTACGTCAAATTACTTTATTTTTATTACAATATATAGCAATTTATACGTACTTACTGCGATGCAAAAAACAAAAAAAAAATAAATAAATAAGACATAAAAGATAAAACACATTTTTGGTTGATTCGCATCCTTAACTACTTGTATCAGTATTGAAGCGTTAGTTTTAAGTTTTCGCAGATTTTTAAGTATATCCATGTGTTATTTTCGCGATTTATGTTTTATATTGCAGGTAAGTATGTGTAATAATTTTGTATTTTTTAAATATAAATCTCTCTTTTTTTCATCAGTAACGAAGATAATTATTTTTCTCGAGAATTATTCTATTTTTTATATTTGAGTTTTTTCATTTTCCGCGATATAAATAAAACGAACTGAAAGGTATAGTCACGGATTTTTTTTTAGCTTTACACAAAAAATGCAGAGAAAAAAAAAGAGAGAAAGTGGGAAAAAGTAGGTCGAACGCAAAAGTAGAAAAACGATATCCGATTTAATCGCAAAAAATAGATGCAATAAATTTAACAAAAAAAAAAAAAATATTACTCTCATTTTCCTATCAGTTCGAAAGACGTTAAATGCAATGTTATTAATCACGATATTACTTTGGCGCGTCTAATTCAATCCTCCAGTAAAGAAGCGGAACTTTTTATCTCTGTACTCGAATCCTATCGAGAAGCTATCTATCGAATAAAACTAATCTAACTAATAAAAAAAGAAAAAGAAACCAGGATTTTCCGATCGCAAGCAGAACAAGACAAACGCTTGAAAAGAAAAAAAACCAACAAACAAACAAACGACGAAGAACAGCAGATTCATAGGTATTTTATTAATCCAAAACAGTTTGCGATATAGTTGATATTGTAAGTATATGTGCGCGCGTACAAAATAGGATGTACACAGAGACACTCAAATAGCAAAGCGTTCAAGTGATAAAAACCGTAAACGGGATCCGGAACGTCTTTTTCGAATCTTCGTCGTTCAGCACGATCGCTCGAACTGCGAACGGATGCTGCTGTTAATTCTGTGGTGTAAATTTTCTATATCCGTGTTTACACACGGGGGAACCTGATTATGCGTCCGGTGCATACTGGAGAGGTGCACATTGAGCGAGCACAAGCAGGATAAAAACACAGGTGGCGAATAATTAATCAAGCATAATCAAAAGTGCTACACGTACCTCAGCGGCTCGTTTGCGTCGCGGCGTCGTGTTGACGAGAAGATTCATCAATGACGTGCGATCTCCCTTATCTTCTGTCTCTCTATTCCTTCTCATTTCTTCCACTCTTCTATACTATCAACTATTTATCTACTTGATTATCTCTCTCTCTTTCTCTTTACCTCTCTCTTTCTCTCTCTTTTCTCTTTTTTCTCCTTTTCTCTCTTCCTCTTCTAAACACCTCGACTCTTCTTCCGAAGATTCCGGATATTAACACTTGTCAAGGTCTATTCTCTCTTCTAATCTTTCTCTCCTTAAACTTTTACGAAACTAGTTTTAGGGCGGAACCTAACCTAAACCCTAACCAAATAGAGATGATCAGTTTGAACATAATATTAACCCTTTTCATTAACTTTTTACTTTAAGCTTAGTCGAGCAATATAGATTGTTAAACGGTTCGATATAAAACGTCGCTAACTTGAATATCGTCACAATAAGATTCTCTCAACGCGTCTTCCTTTCTCAATCTATTTATTTCTTTTCTTTCTCATTTATTTAGGTTTTCTCTCAATGTTGTTGTATTTACACCGTACTGTGTGAATGTCGGTTCTCTCTCTCTGTAATTTTAGTTCCGTCCGTGAAACTTTCCGATCCGGGCCACTTGATAACAGACCGGCCATTTATTCTCGTTACAATGGCGTGCATAGGATTTTGGATCGTACGGATTGAATTTTGCGCGTCGGAAAACGTGACACAATGTTTAAACGATCTCCAAACTGTTCCGTGAAAATAAATCGCGAGCGTTACACATCCGATGTACTTATTCAGTGCGGAATTGTTGGGAAGAAAATAATCTCGCGGGAATAATTCTGCGGCGTGTCGCTTCCGAACAAAAGACGAGATTAAGATTACACGGATCTTTTTTCGCCGTGTAAATCGTCGGAGAATCAACTTACAGCAGATACATATGTATACACACAAACATACCACATATGGAGTTAAATTACATTTTATTAAAATCAAAAAAGAAATCCTTTCTCTTTTGAAAAAAATAATTATTATATTTTTTTTGTACAAGTACGAGTATAAAAAAAGAGAAGAAATATATAAAAGACTAAAGAATATCAAAAATTTATATTGAATCAATTTTAAATATCGAAAAACAATCTTCAAATCAAAACTACAAAATTTGTAACAGCTGACAAAAATATATTTTCTTTCGTATAGCGCGATTTGAAAGAAAGCAATAAAGAAGACTGTCACTGTTCTTCTATTTTTACTAAAGTTCTTCTATTTTTGCAATAGTTGTCGTTTAAAATACTCTCAGATATACATAATGCTTGCAAAAGCGACGCGCTTGAATTATTTCCACGCAACAACGTTTAAGTTTCGCGAAGAAAAGATAGTTTGTAAAACAATTATTTTAATTTATTTGAAATGTTTTTTTACAAATTTATTTCGCAATATTTATGTATATTTTATTGATGAAAAGTATGTTATGTTGTATGCAGGCGACTTGCGATATTCAATGTGCGACAATGAAGTAGGTTGTATTAATTCAGGTTGTATTAATCTGATAAATATCGATTAAAGTTAATCTCTCGGTGAGTGAATCTCGATATATTAAACAAGAAGAAAAAAAAACGATTTAGTATAGTGTTGAGTAATTTTCGGTAAAGTCCTATTTCATAAGGTTCAAAGTTCGATGTCTCGCAAAATATAAAAAAAAAATATATATATGATTTTAAACTCGGTTTTTAGATCTCAGACATCGAAAAGTGAATTTTATGTAATAATGTTAGAAATTTTCAATGCTTTAATCGAGATAGACAGATTTGATATCGGTCTGTCTATCGCACGTGGCCAGCCCCTGCAATCTTCGTGTGAGTACTGTTTACGTAAATACATATTTTACTTAACGAGAATATATATTCCAGTAAAATCTAAAAAAAAGAAAAACGAATCACTGGAAACAACGAATATATAAAATGGCCGCATTGAAAAACCCAATAGAATTTTGTCTCTTTTCTCGAGCCACCCCCCGGCTGTACTCTATTTTAATTAAGAAAAAAGCAGTTAGTTGTCTCGCGTATATTTATTAATATTAGTTTTCTACACTTTTAGTTTTTTTATACTTTAGAAACTAGAAAAGTTTAGTTAGTCAGAAAGTCTTGTATATTTGCTTAAAAATTTGTGAGATACACCGTGTACATACCTATTAAAAACAACAATTTATTATATAAATTTATTGTACTATTATATATATTATATTATTATATACATTACGTGTGCCACAAATTTATTTAAAACTGAATAAGTGAAATAATAAAACTAAGTCTCTTCAGAAGAACTGTTAAGTGGGCCAATTTTTGCGGATATATTTATAAGCCGTAAATTAACTTTTATCCGGAATTTTTTACTCGATAGTTAGATCCTCCTCGCGATATCATTTTATAATTATATCGGCACAATTATATCACACACATACTTATCATATATCTCATATATGAGATAAGTAATTACGGATAAGCGGATATGATCTAACCGTGGAATTAATTTCTAGTAACAATTGAACCAATATTAACGTAATATTGATTGAGTCTTGGTTAAGTTCGTTTACATCGATAACAATCAGGCATTCCAGAAATTAAAATTGAGCGATACGCACAACAAGGACTAGCGGAAACACGTAGTAAAGAGCAAAACAAAACAAAATGAAAGTCTGAAGTAGAAGTTCGAGCAAATTAATTCTTTGTACTCTTCGCTGTACACACGCAGAGCACGTGTGTAAATATTTTATTTAATACGTTCAATTGAAAATTTCTAAAACTAGAAAATTCATCTCGTCTCTAAACGAAAACGTCCTCGATGTATCTTCGGCGATTTAAAAATTTTTATTTTTGTCTCTCAACATCAAAAAAGTGAGGAGTGCGAACGGTTAATATCAATAGTTTTAGTTAAAATATTTCACACGACTGATTGTAAAATCAATCAACGCAAACTATCGACACAATTGTT
Source organism: Pseudomyrmex concolor (assembly GCA_014839585.1). Lineage (NCBI taxonomy): Eukaryota > Metazoa > Arthropoda > Insecta > Hymenoptera > Formicidae > Pseudomyrmex > Pseudomyrmex concolor. The sequence continues at coordinate 40,139 of QVOB01004257.1, read as the reverse complement.
TTCTATTATATCGCATAGATTTGATTACATATCTTCCTTTGATATAAACTAGTTTTGGCTGTCGCGTCCAATTAGCCCCTCGTGATATAAACGACCAATAAATATCGCGATAGAAAAAACATTTCTATTCGGACCAAAGACTTAATTGACGCGTGAAAAATATGGCTGTGCGTGAACTTGTCGAAAAAAAAAAAAAAAAAAACATTTGTACAGTAAAAGCGATCGCCGTGCGTTTGCTTTTGCGCACTTTTGTATATCGAGGCGGTAGAATCTCTGTGAATCTCTCTCTTGCGACGTTTTCAATTAAAATCTTTTCTAGAAAGACGTTTCTAAAAATAATTGACCGTCGTCTCGACTAGTGGCGATCAAACAATTTTTTTTCTAAGAATTTTTATTGTTACTTAAATGTTGTTACTTTTATTGTTACTTAAAATTTACGTGTTACTTAATGTTATTTTGTTATATATTAACAGTTTTACATATTGTATATTACAGTTTAGATTACATTGTATATTCTTTGTGTTATATCATTTAGTTACAAGACAAGATTCACGAGCTGCGCATTATAAACGCGTTCCTCGATTTCAGCTCTCTTTATCTAACCGGAAGACAAAATAGAAGCGCGGTAGACTTAATCGAGGATAAAAACGTATTTACTCTCAGAAAAAAAATGAGCACAGAGAGAACTAAAGAAAAGATAGATACAATTTTTCTCTGCAGCACGAGTGCAATTTCGTAGTCTTTTTATCGTGCTGTGTATAAAATTTTTACACAGAAAGAAAAACACCGAATCTCATCTCATCTCTCGAGTCGCATCGTCATTCGGGGCTGGCCGCATCATCCTGTAAATATTACCGTATTATCCATATGTGGCCACATTTCTGCATTTTAAGAGATACAACGTCCGTAGATCTAAACTTCCGAATCTTCTTTCGTCCTCATCCCTTTTTCTCCAAAACTTCTATTTCTCGTTTTTTGGTTTTTCTTTTTTTGTTTCTAAGATAAATACCTATTATACATAGACACGCTACACAAATATACGTGTAACACATGTATGTAATCTATGACTATACTATGTACTCTACTACGGGGGTGTGGAGAGATACCCTCCACACTCTGCGCTATCGTTCAATCTCTATCGTCCTATCTTTACTGTCTTTACATGTCTTTAAACGATGTAGACTGTTAGTGAAAATACAGATATTTATGATGAGACACTACTGTTCTCTTTTCCGAAAAACAGAGGAGAGCAAAAAGATGAAGTTGCAAGGAAAATATTATAAAAATGCAAAGAACTTTAGAACAAAAGTTGGATCAATTTTGGTTTTTGCTTCGAACGTGTAACATATTATTAAAATCTGACTGGACTTCGTCAGAAGTACGTTAATTGTTTCTTCGTTGAATTAAGTCCGACTTGTATACTGTATAAGTGTCGCGGGATTTGTTATTACATATCTCTCGGATACGCGTTGTGAGATCATACTCCACTTGATTTCGTAATGATGTATAACAATTATCAGGCGCTCAACCGAGTATCTTTCATTCGATTTGGTCCAATTTTTCTCTGAACTTTTTGCATACAATTAAATAAACGAGATCCGTCTCTCATCGACGATCTTCTCTCGCATCTACGAAAGAGATAAGAGTATAAATTACGTACAAGATAGAGAGTTGGTGTGTTCCTTTAGAAAACAGTTCTGCGATTAAGATTGCGAAGCGAGGAGGGGAAAGGGTGGTAGTTGTGCGCAGCGGCGAGAGAATACGCGCGATGCATATGTAATACATACTCTAACATCGTCGACGCTGCGCAGAAACTGCTTCCGAAGTTACATTTAAGATAGTAAACTGTTACATGATGGGGAAGATACAAGAAACTGTCGTTCTAGATCGCGAGCACCGTCAATATTTACGTCCCGCGGAATATCCGTGTGTTCAAACAGCGTGAATCCACCACAGAGAGAGAAATTCAGAAGCGAAACTTGCTCGCGCAGCGCGAAACTAAAAGAATACGATTTATATTAATGAGAAATAGTCAAACAACGTTGCGGCACGAGTTACGTGCGGCGATTGTTTGAAGTAATCTGATTCGATCAGCGACTATGGAATTTTATAAAAAAAAATTTGAGAGAAAAATAAAAAACGCTCCAATTTTTCCAGAAATAAATATTCTCGAAGTATCGGCGGGTCACGTGGTGTGGAACGATCAGTGTTAGTTTAACGGGTACATTTTCAATAGCAAGCGAGGAGAAAAAACGCGCGTACGTTGTATGTGAGTTTTATACCGTATAAGCAAAACATACAAAATACTGTTCGCCAGTAGACGTACATACACGTGTATATATGTATTGTTATGTTATTGCCTAATAATTATGAAATAGAATGTTATATATAACACTTGTAATCTGTATCCTTTTTCTCTACCCTCTCGATTATATTGGCGTTTCGTTGCGAAAGATTCGCTCTTCTTCATCTTCGTCTTCGTCTTCTTCTTCAGACATACCCCATCCCATATCCTCCAGTTTCGATTCCAGGAGATTCCAGAATAACCGTTCCATGGGAACTCTGCGAGCGCAAATATTCGTCGGAAGATGTTTCGTGATATTTATTTACCATGTACATATATACAATATATATATATATATATATGTATATTACCTTTCCAAATCTTCTCTATTTAAATTCATGGCGATGAGTTTTCTCAATGACATGCCGGCATCCGGTGTTAGATCGACTCCCGCGATAGCGGACATTTTGTCCCAAAGTGGCTGCGTCATCGTTGGATCGAGAAAAATGGCTAATAGCGGAATGTATTGCTATGTGTAACGAAACAATATGATATGAGTAAAATTACGAGGAAGTATTTTTTTTTTGTATCGAGATCTAACTGTAAAACTGAATGTAGAAAAAAAAAATACCATAAACCATCTCACTTCCTCTAAAAACTGATGACACAATTTTAAAGGTGCCGGATGTTGTAAAGGGTCGGGATCGTCCACGTATCCTCCGAAACTGTAGAAAACTAGCCGGTTAATGTATAACCAGTTAATAAGTGTTCTCGTGAACACTTTGGGTCATTTGCGGCATCGAGCTATACTCTCCTAATACCGAGAAAGAGAAGTGTTCACGAAACTTCGGCATGAAAATGAGACGCAAAAGCATAAGAGAAGCCACGCGTAAGAGGATATGATTAGATCTGGGATGTTAGGTCGTGTCGTTTAACCTGTACGGATAATTGGTTGCTAGTTGGATTTTGATTTTCGTCTTGTACAGTTTGCCGGTTTTATTGAAATCGTGAAAATATTCCTTGCACTTGTTCTCTATATGATCTATATCGAGATATTCGAAGGAACTGTTGAGCCAGATCTCGCGGTTCCTTTGCCACCGATATCCCATGTATATTACGTTGTAAAATGGCAGAATGTTCTTCCTGAGTTCATTGATGCGCGGATAAGCCGTCAACGGGAATTGAAACAACGCCTCTTCCGCATTTATCGATTCGGCTTTCTGCTTCATGCGCTCCAACTCGCGCATCATCTTCCACATGAGCTCGATGTATTCTTTCACGCGCTTGGCATCATCCATATCGTTCATTATGACCAACCTGGTGATTGTAACAGTGTTGGTTTTTAATTATTTCTATAGATATAGTAAATAAACATTAAAATGATATCTTTGTTCTTGATTTCTTTTTTATCGAACGTGCGTTCGATATCATTTTTTCGGTTTCTTTTTTTTTTATAAGACACAAGTTTTTGTAACACAAAATTACCTAGGAAACATGCCTTCCACACGGTGACTCAGGATCTCGACCTCCTCCTGAAGCTTTTCCTCAAGATCGAATTTCATTTGTTCGTACATCGACGAGCTGCGCTCGAAAATCGGTTTGATACGCTTGAACCATTGCACAGTCGTGGTATTTAACTCGATGTGGTGTCGGCTCAAACTAGTCATCTCGAGCAGAGAGGTCAACATGCGAAGCGAAAGATACATTTTTTCCTGCAGTTCCATCAATACCGTCGACGTTGCCGCCAACATGTACTGACCTGCGTCAAAAATACATTCGTTACTTTGCATGACTACGATGTGAATAAAAGTACGAATATCACGCAGAGAATAAATGTTGCAAACATTTATGCGAGAACGAAGTACGAGTTGCAAAACACGTACCTTGATTCGAAATAAAAATGTCTCTTTTCTCCGTGCTAAAAATAAATTATTAAGTGAGAAAGAGACAGACAGAAAATAACTTACCTAATTCCAGCAATTCTTTTGTGGTTTGCGGAACGTCCAGTGCACGATCTCTTAGCTCTTCGAACGTGTTGCATATGTCCAGATTGTAATTCCAATGACGCTCTACTAGCTCGTCGATCACAATATCTCGTGATCTGTTCGCGAAATAAATGAGACCGTGTTTTGCGGCAACTTGATGCACTCTCATCGTCTCTAAGTGCTCATTATCGAGCTGTAACGTTTTGTTTGAAAAAAAAAAAAAAAAAAAAAAATAAGAGGTGTAATCGCTCGTTTTGAAATTGTCAATAAAAATTTGAAGTACCAGACTGAATACTAGATGTTCGTGTATATTAATGTAAATATTTTATTTAGACGTATTGGCCCTTCAAATTTTTATTTGTACAAAGCTAGGCTATGTTTAAAAAATTACATTTACACGTACCATTCCGTGTATCGCGCGTATCAGGTCGTTAAAATTTTTAACTTTCGCCATGCATTGCTCCAAAGTTTGTTCCTTCTTGAATCGCTTCGTGACGGCCATTGCGTCGAGCTGCTCGTTGTCCTCGGCGTGAAGGATGCAATCGAATTGCTGTCGCAATTCCGCCACGTAGTCGCACAGGGGTCGAAAAAATTCTTGCAAACTCGCAGTCAGACGTTCGTGCGCTTTATTTAAGTACCAATCGGGCAGCGAGACAAACGCGGGGTTACTATTCGCGATGATATTAACTTCCGTCTGTCCTTTTTCCCTTTTACCGCCTTTTCGTCTTTCTCCTCTTCCTTCCCGTCCCTGGTACCGTCTACTACGCACCCACGTTTCCAACGGCGGCAAATGCCGACCGCTGGTGGCTATCTCGTTCACGAAACTGTGAAAGATGTTGTGCAAATCCTCGAGCCGAGGACTCACGAACAGATCGCGATTTTCGCACTTCAACTCGAACTGTGAAATTTCATTATATCAATTATTTCAATATATCAATTATTTGTATCTCTCGTATATGTGCGACTTTTATTTTTTCCGCACCGTCAAAAAAGGCATTGTAGCTCGATCGGTGAGAACGTTCAGCAAGTGTTCGATGGTGTTGATGGCGCGGTTAATTATTTGCAGACCGAGGAGAGTCGTGGCGCATTTGAGAAAACGCGGCAGGACGTTCCCGGACACATCCTGAATGTTGCGACGTTGAGAGACAGTTCGCGCGATGTTAGCGTAATACGTAGCGGTGATTGTGTGCACGCTCTTTTTAAGATCCGCGTGAACCGAATCGCAAAATCTGCGAACTTCTAGTTTTTATCTTCTTCACGCGAACGAAATCCAATGATTTATTGCTAAAATAAATAGGAGAATACCTGTCGAAATTGAGAAAGTCGAAGGTGTGATAACGCGCGAAGTCGCAAAGTATTTCCGGCAGAAGAAGATGCGCCTTCGCGACGATGCTTCTGATAAGCTGATGCGACAGGTAATGCTGTTTGGAGAACGTGCAGCGATTTTTGATAAATTTCGCGGCGAACTTTGTACGACCGGGATACTTGTAGGGCAAGATGGCGTACAGATCTTCCTTGCACGCGTCCTCGCACTCGATGAGCATTATGCGACGTATCGTCAGGTCGCGCATCGTCTCGTAATACCTCTTCTTCAGCTCCTGAATCTGCTCCTCAAGAATATCCGCGTACTTGCCGCTCGCGTCTAATCGATCGATTAATTTACGAATGCTCCTTTCCCATTCCTGCAACACACGCTCGATATCCTTCGTATCCTTCTTTTCTCTCGGCAAATTAATTACGATGTAATCGCGCAATGCAACTAACTGGAAGTAAGCCGATAATTGGCACTTCCTCGGCAGCCTTTTTCATTTCGCCAAAGCAATCGTTTTGCGACTTCACCACTTCGATTCGACGAACGTCCATCTTCTTCCGATGGAGTCTTTTAGCTTTTGCCGTTGCCGCTTCCAACACATCTTGTATCTCTTTAGCGAACAACTTGCGTGAGACATCGAATAAAAACAATATGCTTATTAATTTACACGTGGAAAAGGTGGATAATTAATTTACCTTTTCGAGTTTGTAATCGTGTATTAATTTTGATTGTTTCTCATTATCCGAAACGGTGATCTCCGAAGCATCCGATTCGGAAGAACCGGACTGTCCCGTCATTGTAAATGGAAATTCGGTCAAAGACAATATCGCGATTGGTTATTACTTTTTTTTTTTTAATTTTATTTGTTACTTAACGCGCTTTTTCTACCCTTTGTTTTGCCCTAGGACAAATTTTTTCTAGCATACACGGGATATTAGGTTAAAGCATGGTGCCGAATGATGTCACGAACAAAAGAACTTGATTGAATTCACTGTTAAAGACACTTTAGCCTAAGGCTGCGTTTCAGTATTCACTGCCAGTACTGGAAATCTATGGCACATGTGAAGTATAGATTTTTAATATGATTTTTAATTAATACTGGAGTAAATATCGGAACGCAGCCTTAGCCTGAGGCAACACGATGTTTTTTTCCGTGTATAAAAATAGAAACTCGAGTTGCTCGTGCATTTCGAAGGACAAAATAAATATTTCCCGATAAAAATATATATATCTAACTGTTTATTCGTGTATTGTAGATTGTTATAGAATTATTGATCTAATTCACATCGATCGTATTTGTATTAAATTGGCTTTGTCTCAGTGCGTATATCAAAATGATATCAAGCATCATTGGTAATAGTGTGAACACCAGAATTATATATTGAAAAAAAACCAATTTTACTTGATTCGCGTAGCAAAAAAATGTACGATGTCTAGGCCATTTGATCGCGATTTAAGTACTTACAACTCTAAAAATATTTCTCACTTGTAGTTTGTAAACCAAAACTTATTCATGTTTTATTTTTACACACTGTCGACATAGCGTAAAATTACAATTTCGTATGTGCGCGCGCGCGCGCCTGTGTTTTTGCAGTATATATACATATATAAACATATTAGAGAATTTTTTTCAACGTACGATTAAAATCTTACAATTTAAGACACCGAATTACAAGGTATGTAAGGTAAGTAATTCACCGGCGGACAAACATATTGCAACGGCTGTTTGCTGAATGAACATTCACGTTGTGCGCCGCAGGACTGTGACATGTAACAGGGATAGATCGGTGGGCAGATTTGGTTTTGGTACGACGGCAGGTAATCACCGTTATACGTTCCCTTGCACCATAAATTGTTATTCCCGTTGTCCCAGGTATCGCCGCACGCATTACTTTTTGCGGGAAACTTTGGATAAAACGTGCAAACGGGCTTTCGATCGACACTTTTGTTGCAGGACGGTGATCGTCGATCTTTGTCGCAGACCAATCTGCAATACGCGGCCAGAGCCGCCTCTCTGGCCTGATCGGCGCAGTAGAACTTCCTGAGGGCGGTTTCTTCGTCTCCCAAATCGGTCAATTTCAACAAAACCGCACGAGCCGGCTCGCAAACCGGATACAATTTCGTCATGCATTCCGGTCTGCCCATGCAGTCCCACATCATACATCTGTCTTGCAAACCGTTTCTTTTGATGCATTCGCATTTTAACAACATGCTTGCGCGTAAATCGAACAATTTTCCCTTCACAGATTTCTGCAATGTTTCATTTCAATTGTTTTAGTGCGTCATGTAACTAAAAAACGTCTTATTTTAAATTAGATAATTCAGATAATTCAAAATTTATGAAAATATTTTCAACACAGTTATATTATAATTCTTAAATAATTGTGCAAAGGTTTTCAGAAGAAACAAACGGCACGAAATAGAAACTCACTCTGCAGGGTGGAGAACACAAGACCGATTCTACAGGACTGTATATCGTGGGTGCGCGAGGCGGCTCGTCCCATTCGCACGGTTTCCTACGCGACACAGAAGATTAGACACAAAAGAGAACTCTGAAGAAAACTGAGGTTCGAATGAGATCTTACTTTCTCTCCATAGAGCTAATCAGACATTTCAATTGCGAGAGCAACTCGCGTCGTCTCTGGCAATTCTCTCTCTTACCGTCGCAAGACATTTTCTCCTGCGCGAGATTTGTGAAGCTTATTATCAGAAATTTTTCTTTAATTTAGGCCGTTTGGTTTTTTTTCTGACTCTGTACTACCCTACATTTTCTATAATTTTATCTTACGAAACTAATAAATGCGGCGCACGTAAAATTTTGAGATCGTGTGTAAAATGATTGTATATTCAGATAAAAGAACGTGCTGGAATCATAATTGTTAATTTGTGGAAACTATCGAGTTTCCTAGCAACTGTATCGTATGTGCCAATAAACATTTGAAAAGAACTGTATAATTTTATTTTTCGACAATATATATATTTACACGCACAAAAATAATGTACATTTCTTCTCACTTTTTCTATTACATTACATTATACAGTAGGATTAATAAATTTGTATACATCTTTTCTGAGTTTTAACAAGATACCTTCTTCGTTTAGTTTTGATATCAGAGCGGGAAAATCGGTTGTCGCAATTCCGATCTCGACCGCAAGCGTTTTCAAGTCATTTGATGATAATATTCGCTCTTTGTCTTTGGTTACCTTGTCTTCCAATGCCTTTACAAACCTTTTAATCTGAAAAGAAAATAATATATATAAAATAAAATATATGCAAATATTATATAAAGTATATGTAAATTTCTCTATACACGCAACACTTACCTTTCTCGTTGTCAATTTATTACCATCGGAACTCAATGCCGACGTTATACGATCCTCTAACGTGTCTATAATTGTGTATCGCATTATATCTATCACGTCCAATGCATCCGATTCAGTAGCTTCGACACGTAATTCCAATTTCGCTCTAGCCTGCAATAAACCGATAATATTTAAAAAATATCTTACGTGCACAAACATTCTTTCCATAAGATTTCTTTATCATAAACCGACTTCGGTCAATCGAATCATCGCTTCCAACTGTCTGTTAAACACCGGTACGCTGCTACTTCTCGATCGGAGTTCTAGATAATATTCTTGTAACACCGCAGCAGCTCTGGCAGATAACTTTGGCTTTACGTACTGTCGCGCGTAAGAAATGTAGGCTCGAAGTATCGATTGAGGAATAATTTTAGTTGACAGTGGCAACTTAAGTCTCTTTCTGAAATGTTAGAAATATAGAATCAAGTTCGTTTTCCTTCTCCCTTTTAAAGACAAAACTAAACTGATATATAAAATGCTGATAAGTAACTTTTTATACCTCAAAGAAGATTCGTCACTAGAAGAGAACTCTATTGCATCCCCGTCCGAATTCTCTTGCGTATTCGTGTAAACGGTCATGATGTGTTTGCACAATTGATTATCGAAATTCTATTAAATAAAACAAACAATATCGCAACAGTGTTTTTGATTGTACACTTAAATTACTAATTTTTTATTTACACTGTCTGGCTCATCCAGTAATAGAAAGATCAAATCAAACCGCGAGAGAATCGGTTGACTGATGTTCAAATTTTCCGTCATCGTTTTGCTCTTGTCGTATTGCCCTCCCATGGGGTTAGCCGCCGCGAGGATCGATGTTCGCGCGGGAAGGGAACACATCACACCTGACTTCGCGACAGTCACACTTTGTTGTTCCATCGATTCTAATAACGCCTGAATTAATCCATCCAAAAATAAAACTCAAACAGTTTTAATCATCTCTCTTTCGGCAGTATTTATATTATTTTACCTGGTGCTGAGTCTCCATTTTGTCGAACTCATCGATGCAACAGCAACCTTGATCCGCTAGGACCAAAGCGCCAGGTTCTAAGGCGAAGTCGTTCGATCCCGTCTCTTTTGTAAGAGTCACCGTCAGTCCGGAGGACGTGCTCGAATTGCCGCAAACATACACACCTTCAACATTACATCTTTTTCTGTATATATACATTTTCATATTGAACATAAATATGAAATATATCTTTTGAAGACAAGTAATAAGTTTCCCACCTTTTGTAGATATTCGTGCGCACGCTTGCAACATCTGTGATTTGCCAAGACCCGGATCTCCGACCAGCAGAATGTGTATATCGTTTCGTAATTGTGCGTGCTTTGCATTGCCTCCGAATAAGCTCAATATCAGGCCAGCTTTTACCATCTCGTGCCCGTATATAGTTGGACACAACGAATGTACTAATAACGCGAAAAGATTCGGCTCTTTGTACATGTCCTAAAAATAAAACAACACAAAATAAAATAATTCTGTGACTTTTAATGGCAATTTCCCATTATTATCGTGTCTCAATGTGTTACGTTGATTTACCCGTATTGCTAAATGAGTTTTTAAAGATATTTCATCGCTCATGATGCTTTTATTCTCGTATCTGTGCTTGTTGTTGATAACCGTTATTGCTTTCATGTACAAAGGAAACGGAGTCCCAACTTGAACTTTAGTTTTGCCATCGTCAACTCCCTGTACCTAAAGTAAAAAAACAAAACTTTTATCATATTATTTTACTTGTTTTTACTTTAGCACTAAGTAGCTATAATCACCTTGATAATACCAGTAAGCGTTACATCATCTCCAGGCATACAAATGTTAACTAAATCGTCCGTAAGTTCCACATCAAGGACTTTGGGCACTTTACCTTTGTTCTCCTGCTCGTCATTTAATGGCTCTTGTATTCTGATCACTTGAAACATAATGCTCTTCACACAAGGTGCATCCAAAACCGAATAAAACTTTGACACGCCACAGACATCGCATTTTTTCGGCACCTTATATATTCCCTGGGAATGTTTCAATTTTTGCAAATGGCATTGTGAACAAGCAAACACCATCCATTGCGCGAGATGTTTTATTCTGCCAACTCTTATTACACAGCCTCTAGTGGACATCAACTTTTCTGAAAAGATTTCATACAACAATTGTATATCACTTAATGCAGCACAAAAAAAAAAAAAAAAAGAAAGACTGCAAAAAGTCAGATATATTTTTCTACGTAAGATATATATTTACATGTACCATAACAATTTAGCTTGAGATCTCGCAGATATACAATTGGTTGATAATTTAATATGCTCAATTTGATTGTGGGCAAACTGCTGATAGATTTCAAAACATACTGTAAATTTTCCTCTGATACCGTCTCTAAAATTTTCTAAACCCATAATACACATATAAATCATAATTGTACAATTAAAAAAATATTCTACTATATATAGAAAAGAAAGAAGATACCTGATAAATAACAAGTTTCATACAATTTAATGTGGTTATCGGATTCTCATGTATTTCATCCTTAAAATCTGGCCATTGCTGCACAAACTCATTGTCATTACACAATTCACAGATGTCAATGTCAAAGGACCTTCCTGCCTCCAAATTTGCCATTGTGAACAATGAAGACAATGAATAACTCCTCTCTACAAATCCCTCTATAGCTTTAATTTGTTTCACAATGACACAATTGGTTTTATATTCTATATTTCAACAAAAACAAATTTATTAAGATTCGCTCCAAGAGAAGATATGTTTAAAATCATTTTTCTCAAATATTTATATAAATTATTATTTATTATGCCTGTATTAGGAAAAAATAAACGCCATCCATAGTATGGAATATTCTTGTTTCTACCCACATCGAGATTACTTGGGCTACGATTCGAGTTGTCTGGAGCTAAAACAATGTCAATACATACATTTTAAAATATTTTTTTAAATATTTTTTACTTTAAAAGAATTTCAATTATTAAATAAATAATACTTACGCGGTGTATCATGTGTGACAGTTTGCTTCGCTTCTTTCTTTCTTTTCTTATAAAAATTTGTCTTATCGCCGTCTCTCCATCTTTTTTTATAAGTCTTCGTCCTGTCGTCCATGATCACTTATCAAAAACAATCAAAAACAATGTTTTAAATACTGTTTGAACAACAAATGTGGAACAGGCTCTAAGCCTCGTGTTCATGATGACCAAGTCATAGTTTCGAGGATCGACCAATCGCATTCGGTTTGATTGACCAAATTGTACGAACGCGATTGGTCGATTTCTCGGACTCAGGATTTCCCGCCTTCGTGGACGCGAGGCTTTATTTTGCTGAAAACCGATCCTGAGATTTACACATGTACAACACCACACGATATATACAAAATATCGTGCACATATGTACATACACTGACGTTACAATTTACAAGTGCAAACAGGACTGGTTCCAATACTTCCAAGTGGTCTCGAGTTGTGTCATATTCAGTGATGTTGTATCCTGATCGGTGCCAAACGGGGTACACCAGTATGTAAATAAAGTTCACATACAGTGGATTACATTCTTCGTACCGACGAATCTCCAAACGTGATTTACTTATGCCGTAGCAACAACAACGTGATCGTTAACCGCCGCATTTACATTGACGTCGTCGCACGTCAGTTGTGTCGTCGCCACCGTTTAGCTCGAACGTGTTCTAGGTTCTTCGCTTTTCTACGTATACGCTTGGCATACTTATTCTTCTTAGGGCTCAGACAAATCGTGCCTCTTGCGATCCGCAATGGCGGAGACAAACGAGGCCGCGAATTTAAACACGAAGAACGGCAATTTTATTTGCGGCGTGGTGGAAGGTAAGGCAAAAGAAACAAATCTTTTCGACACACTTGTCGTGCGCGATTAAAGTTTCGTAAGATTCGAGTACACACGGTATCGCGTGCAACACACGCTCGCTTTTTTTTTTTTTTTTATAACGCTCACACTTGTTCGCGCGTGTGCTGGGATACGTGACATATTTTTTAATTTTTTTTATTTTCAGGCTTTTACGGCCGGCCATGGACAACCGAGCAACGAAAGGATCTCTTCCAGAAGTAAGTATCTGTCTTTCTTGGAAGTGAAAAGAACATACTGCTTATATATCAAGATTTCTTTTCATTGTTACTTTTCTGTTTTTCATTTAAACATTTCATTGTTACTGCAATCAACATCGATGAATAATAAAATATGATATTAATTGAAGTTGCGCACGTTTATTAGATTAAAAAAATGGGGAATGGACTCCTACTTATACGCCCCAAAAGATGATTACAAGCATCGTGCTTATTGGAGGGATCTTTACACGGTGGAAGAGGCCGAACATTTAACTGGTCTAATCACGGCAGCTAGGGAATACGGAATAACGTTTTATTACGCTCTATCTCCGGGTTTAGATATCACGTATTCCAGTTCGAAAGAAGTGACCGCCTTGAAGAGAAAGTTGGAGCAAGTCAGTCAGTTCAGTTGTACAGCGTTTGCGCTGCTATTCGACGACATAGAGCCGGAAATGAGCGAAGCCGATAAAGAAGTGTTTCAGTCTTTCGCACAAGCTCAAGTACGTACGCAAAGTAGAAATATGAGTAACTATAACGCATTGTTATGTTTCTTTCGTTCTTTTCGTCAATTACAGGTCTCTGTCACAAATGACATTTTTCAACATCTCGGTCAACCACGTTTCCTCTTATGTCCCACGCAATATTGCGCGACGCGCGCAATGCCGAACGTCACGTCCTCAGAATATCTCAACACTCTCGGTAGTAAATTGGCTCAAGAAATCGACATAATGTGGACCGGACCCAAGGTCATATCGAGACTGTTAACGGTTGAGTCCATCGAGGAGATCACAGAAGTGCTCAGAAGACCACCCGTTATTTGGGACAACTTGCATGCCAACGACTACGATCAGAAGAGAGTGTTTCTCGGTCCGTACGCCGGTCGTTCTCCCGATCTTATACCTAAGCTCAGAGGAGTTTTGACTAATCCGAATTGTGAATACGGCGCGAATTTTGTAGCGATTCATACACTAGCACAATGGAGCAGATGTAACGTTGATGGGAAAAGAGATCCAAGTTTAAGTATGTTTGTTTTACAACGTCTTTACTGGTAAAACAAAGAAATTGATGAGGGATTTTTTTAACATTACAGATGACACACTATCGGCAGATATTAAATTAGAAACTGAAACAGAGGATGGCGTTCTAGGTGAAGACGTTCCGTCGACACTGTCTCCGAACATGTATCATCCTCGACACGCTCTGAAGAACGCGATAAGCGAGTGGCTGTTGGAGTTCAACAAGAAGAAAGCGGCTTGGGGAGTGATAGTCAAGCCTCAGCCTTGCGTCGCGCCTACGATACCCATTCCTATAATTCCTTCCGTGAACACTTGCATGAGTCTCACATCGACAACCACAACCACAGTTCCTGCCACACCTACGCCCGTGGCGAATTCCAATCACCTTCAGGCGCTGGCCGAAGTTTGCTCAAGTGTCACGAACAGCGACAGCTTCGCGCAACCTCTGTCTGGTCCTGTGATGAACTCTCTGGTGTCAAATATAAAAGTGGTCAGCGAACCCGTTCTGACCACGTTGTCGTCGGCGAATATGAGCGGCGAACCGTCAGCGGCGTTATCTTCTATAGAACCTATGGATTGCAACACGACTCCGAACAATTCGCCGGCGCATATCGCAAAAATACCTACGGAAGACGATGCTATGGTAGATAATATTTCTGTAAGTTTTTACGCAATTTTGCACCGTTGATTATGCATGTATAATTTGTGCGGTATCTGTTCGTCAGACGTGCAGCGAAACTTCCGGTAGTATGCAAGTGGAAGTGGACAGCACTTCCCCTACCGTGAACGGCACGCAGATGATAATCGAGAACGACATAGAGAATCACGAGAGTTCCTCCGACACCGCGGACTCGGTGTCTCAGGAACCCGTGGATGTCGACAAGCAACTCACGCACGAGGATCTGTCGCTTCTGTGCGATCTGTTCTATCTGCCGTTCGAGCACGGGGGTCAAGGGATTCAGTTGCTACAAGAGTTCAACTGGTTGAAGAGCAATGCTCACGTCGTCATAAAAAAATCGAAGGAGGAAGAACAGGTGTCTGAATCAGATGTGAGTCACAAAATCTGTACAAAGTTCAAAATTACATATAGGATATAAACGCGTGCAAATGTGGTTTTAGATCGAAGAATGGCACCTACGTGCGGCCAAATTGAACGACATGTGTAACGCGGTAAACAGATTGTTTCAAAGGCTCACGTATTGCAACAATCGCGAGTTGTTGTACGATCTATACGCGTATGTATGGGATATGAGGGGAGTTGTGTCTCTTCTAAATAGTTACGTGAAATGGCTAGGTAAGTTGCAATTCGCTCATAATTGTGCACATACATATAAAAGATATTATCTGATATATTGACAATATACAAAAAAACTTTGAGAGAGAGAGAGACCGAATTGTAAATTACATAACAAAAAACGTAGTAGTTTTGCAAAAAAAAGAAAAAAGAACAATTACAGATAAAACTAATTTATAACAATAATAAATATATAATATTTATGACAATAATAAACTCGGAAATGGATAATAATAATTAATATATATATATATATAATAATTTATATTACTTTGAAGAGTTAAATAATCCGTTTAATTTTAACGAACTTCGCGCGATTATTTTAAATTTTATGCATATATATATAATGATACATATTTTTGATTCTTGTCACATATCAGAAATATACATATATGAGTTTTAGAATAAAGATACACATTTATTATTGTTTATATCACATATAAAGAAAGTCAATTCGAAATGCTAGTATGCTGGTACAAAGATACATGTGCAAAGTTGTGATGATGTTAAGTTTCTATATTTCTAAAATACGTGTTTTTGGTCAAATTCTTTCGCGATTTTTGACCTTATTATTTTTTTTTTTCTTAAGCGACGAACATTTATCTCTCAAGATTTAATTTAATTTCTTTTTTGCGACGTTTTGAATTTGATCGAATATATTCAAATTTACATTCTCATACTTCAAACGAGTGCTGTTGTTGACTTCTCTCTCAGAAATATTATAATTTATTATCTATACTTGTATTTCAGAACAAAACTGTCTTGAGTATTGGTAAGTGAAACGTTATCTTATGTTTTGTTATATAGTTTTATCTTTTTACAAGGAAAATATTATGTTTTAACTTGACTTGATTTTAACACATTAAAAAATATAGAATAGAATGTTGCTTATATATTTTGTTATTAAATGTTATAATGTTTAATATATTGATCTTTTATACGTAAAATCTATAAGATCTGAGAGAAATCTTAAAGTTATAAACATATACATTTATAACACATCAGTCATCTGTATTCTAAATGTTTAATGATTGAATATTTTTTGTAAAAACATTATTTCAATATTAGAATACGTTGCTGTGCACACACACAGCTAACGATAAGATGATAATTGAGTTATATTTCCTTGTAAATTGATGTAACGTATTCTCTGGCAAGAAATCTTCCAAAATATGTATATCTGCTCTTTGAATCCGTAAATTACTGATTGTTTGATGAGTAACTTTACGCAAATGTGTGTTTGCTTCTTTTTCACATACCATGTGATATCATTCGTGCGTGTTGGTGAAAGAAACAGAAAATTACACGCTCTTTTGTTCCAAAAATAATACGTAACGTTTAATTCAAACCTAATATGTTTGAAAAATTTACAGCTTTCTGTGAAAGCTTGTTTTGGAAAGTAATCATTTTATTGTTGACAATATATAAAGTGTTTCTGTGCTTTCTTGTTATTCACTATATATTGTTAAGAATACTTGTATATGACATCAAATATCAACGAGACTATCAGTAATATTCGGAAGTGCATATACGCTCTGCATATTTTTTAATTTCAATATAAACATGCATTTGTTTCTGCGCATTAGAGATAAATGCATCGCATTGCGCGCGCGGTAGGGGAAACTTACGTCGCCGTAAGTCAGAATTACAACAATAAAAAAAAATCACAACGTATACATACATATCTCTAAACTCGTTAGATTTCTTTCGCGAGCGAATGGATTTGTGTAAGTTTGGCACAAAAAAAAACGTTGCGAGTACGTGATATCGATATTTATTTGAGTCTTTGATTTATTTGATCTTCGGTTGAGTCTTTTTTTAGTTTCAACAAGTTTTTTCTCTTTGACAAAACGGATTCTGACTGATGGCCGCTGATTTATTTTGATTATTATCATACATAGGCAAGCCACAACATCTGTCTTATTGCTTTCAATAAAATGTACGTGTAATGATTCTTTTTCGACAAAGCTAACATGTGTCAAGTAGATGAGCACGTCTACTTCATGTGTGCAAAAAAATAAAAAAAAATAAAAAAAAAACAGTTGCTTGATTTTTAAATCCAAAAACGTAACACGCAGATGACATACAGTCTGATCGAAACAAATTGATGTGGCTTTCCCGCTCAAATGGCGAACAGTTCGAGATTATTTTGTGAGATGACACTCAACAGCATCTTTACGGGACGTGAACGTAATACGTGAGAATTTAGAAAGGAATAATTTTAATACCAGCTATTAACACATCAATCGACTTTCTTTACAGATTACAATGAAGCAGGAGTGTGTTTTGTCAGTTTTTACGTTTTTTTTTTTAAATTAAAACTATTTAAAAAGATTGGGGCGCAATACATAGTCCCAGTTCACTGGTGAATTTTCTCCCCTTCAAATATTTTATTATCAGAATCTCAACGTGTAGATGATATAAGGCCTGTTAAGCGAACATCCTCCTGCGGAATATAAAATGTATTCAGGATAAGTACAGCTTTGATTCACATTTATTAACTCGCATTTCTGTGTTTTTTTGTCCTGTTGATAGCGTTTGGCAGATTCCCATCGACGATGACGACGTTTACCCAGGGCAGCTACACATGTATGCGGTTCACCACTCTTTGAGTAACATAACAGAAAGCGCGCGAAAAATAACAAAGTTTCAAACATTGCAGTGTTTATAGATGCATTTCTCTAAATCTTTGTTTGGGACTTTACGAAAAATAAAGAAATCTCGTTTTTTCTTTTGCAATAAACGAGAGAGATGCGCATAATAGAAGCGGCGTTGCAACAACTTGAAAAATCAACGTGTACAAAGCGTGTACATTTTACTTTTTTCTTTTGCGTGTCTTCTTTTGCGCTAATATGGATGGACATACTTCCATTTATGTGTATTCGCAAAGATAGCGTATATCACGTTTGATCACGTGCATTGTTTTTCGTAAATAGCAAAACATAGTTGTTTTATATACAGTCTGCACATGCAATTGTCGCCAGATGTTAATTTTATATTGTATCGAGTTTATTTTTTTATTTGATTAATTTTTCACATTTCACGCAATCGATATTAGTGTCAGAAGTAGGTCCATCGATTCAATTAGATGTAATTGGCACAATTTAGCAAAACGGAAATTTATTTATATAAACTCTTGAACTTCTGTCTAAGAACTGTCTTTGATCATTTGTGATAAAAAATACTTTCCCAAAATTTTTAACATTTCACAAACCACTGTATGTTTTTTTTTTGCGTGTATGTGAACATGTGTGTGTGTGTGTGTGTGTGTGTGTATGTTTGTTGCGTGTCGCGTGTCATACGGATCAACAATTATTTACTATGTGAACAATACGTATACGTTTATCCTAAATGATCAACCATACCGTCTTCCTTTTGCCAACTTGCCTACATGTACAACTACGTTGTATATTCATTTTATTTACTTTTTCATACTATATATATCTAACTATGCTCCTTTTTCAGGCGTAATTTTATTTCAGACACACATTTTGGCAAACTGGATTATCACCCTATTTTTCCCACATCCTAATTCAGATTTTCAAGAGTTTATCATTGCGCGAACTTTGGTGCAGCATATGCGAGACGTTTTTTTTCGTTTCACGATATTAATGTCAATTTGTTTGGAGTAAATTATTCTGTTTTCATAATAATTATAATTTTGTCAAATCTAAATTATTATACAGTTCTGTGATGTACATATGAGTATGTCGTAATATATATTCCAAAATATTTTTACTGTAACTTTTACATATAAAAAATGTCAGTTTCTTTTAAATGTATTAAATTATTACATTATTATATATTGATGCACCTTAGTTAAATCCGACTGGATGACGTCTTCTTACTCTTGACGTGAATGAAAAGATATTGCAAGATAAGATAAGAGAAAGAAACGCGACGTTCTTCAGTCGAATTCTATCTCTGCATGTTAAAGATTAAACAAAATTGATGCCTATAGCAGTGGAAGCCAATTGAAAAGCAAAGCAATATAACGCGCGCGACATTTAGCTCTGACATTGCGAGGTTTACATTAAAAACTGGTTTTGTTGTCTCTCTCGGGACTTAGGGTTCTCGAACGGTTGGAAAGAAACGTTTATGAGCGGAGATCAGGAGCCATGGGTTTTCCGCGGTGGACTTACAGCTGATTTACAGGTGCGTGTTATTTTCTTGTCTCTCTGTGCGCTTGTCTCGCGACTCACAGTCTGATTACGAGAAATGATAATGTCGCATTGAAATATGTCGGTTCTTTTTGTGCACAGCGATTGATCCCGGTGGACAGTGGTAACGACTTGTTCGTTTATAAAGCTCCTGAAGTGCCCGATAGCAAAATATATACAATTCGGCCGTACTTGCCGAGCGACGAGGAGGCGGTTTACGCGGTGTGCAATCAAATTAACAATTGCACCACTTCGTCAGCCGTAGCGGACAGGTACATAACATTTTATACGCGCGATAAATTGGCGCGATCTTCTCGTGTAAAACGTTATACGAATGGATATGTTTATTTTTAGACTTATCGGAGGATACTTGACATTGAGTCCGGAATTGTGCATGGTTGTTGAGGACGAGAATGGTGTAGTAGGTTACGCGGCCGCTACGCTAAACGTAAAAACGTACAATCAGAAGATGGCCGTTTCCTGGATCTCGGAACTGCGAATAAAATATCCCTTGAATAGCGTCATCAGCGAGATGCCGCAAAACATTCAGGATGCCATACAGTACTTCCACTCGTTTATTCCCGATGTTTCGGAACAACTGTGCAGACAACATCCGTCGAAGCTCGTGTGCGCCGTTTTGCCAAGCGTAACAGATCAATCAGTTTGTAAACGTTTGATAACTTGCGTTCTTGCAGCTTTAAGAGCAAACGGTGAATAATCTGTCTCCTACTAAAATTATAATAAACAACGGGATGTTTAATTTTTTTATCATAATCGATTAATGGGAGTCATATGGGATACGTGTTTCAGGTTCTTTCGGCGTACACACAACGATGTTATCAACGGACAAAGAGTCTCACGAGTTCTACGGAAAACTAGGTTTCGTCGATTTGAATCCGGTTCACGAGGAGCATCCCGGAATTAAAACTATGTGCAGAAGTTTCTAACAGAGAATCAGTACCCCGGTAATCTTTGTTAACAAAGTATACCTGCTCCGATCTAAGAAATCGATGATTTCCTAGTGTTTGAAGCAAAAGACTACTAATACTAATTAATTAAAAACGCCTTTGTTTAAAAAAAAAAAAAAAAAAACAGCTGAAGCGCAAATACACCAAGGATTAAAAAACAAAAAAAAGTAAGTGTACTTCACTCGGAAGTATGTTACGACTAGATATTGGTAAGTAATTATTTGCGACGCACGCACTCGATCCGTTCTCGCAGAGTATCGCTACGTCTGGACGTTTGATACGATTGTATACATATGTACATATACAAGGTACAAAATGTGTGTGTGTGTATGTATGATGCCGAGTTTTAATATCGGAGTAGTAATATTTTCGCTGTGTCTCAGAGAAAGAAAGACGAGCGTACATAGTGCAATAATCGGACTAGTTTTTACACATACAGCATAAATAAATTCAATTCTTTTCTTTCCTAAGCGTCATTATGTCTATATATATTATATATATATATATATCTATACATACATACATACTACGATGTATTACAACACACTTCAGTATTGTAATTTTTTGATGCGCCAGTGTGTATATAAAATTCTGAATAGCGCGTGATGAAATGCCGATATGTGTGTTCATTAATAAGTCGCCTAAAAAAAAAAAAAACGTTCCAGTTGAGCAACAGTCGAATCATCGAACTCAAAGAGCGCAATGTTGTAACGAGAGCAATAGCTGTTTACATATAATCTTGTCTCTTATACTTGTTTATTAGGATATTGAAAAACAAAGTGCACGGTTGTCTCTGTCGCAAACTAATTAATCCACAAAATGTGGACAGAATTGATATATATATACATATATAAATGATTGTCACAGTAAGGCTATAACAAAACTCACGATTATGAAGCGCATTTTACACATAGAAATTTTTTGCCTTATATTCATTCGATATATTCGATTACAGTAATTTACAGTGTTATATATATAAATATATATTTCGAGAGACACAATAGTTCTTCAAAAAAAAAAAAGAAATCTTATATAATGGATAATTCTCCGCAAATTTTATCACGAGGCTTGATTCCGGTGCCACATGTACAAAAACCAGAGAAGAACGCGTCGAAAATGTGTTTTGCGGTGTTGTGTGTAGACACAGGACGCGCGCGAGCGCACACATATACACATTACACACGCAGATATTGAATTTATATATCCATTACACCACATTTTTGTGTAGTTCGGTGATTATACAAATATATATCGCTTTTAGGATTTTTATACTGAATATCTAGTAATAACATATAGAGAAAATTGTGAATGCACTAGCAGAGAAAACTCTGGGAAAGTATTAGGTCTCAAATCAATGATACATTTGCGAGCATGTTTAAAATATTTTTTAAATCCTTTTTTTTTTATTTTTATTATTCCGTACTGTTGTAATAACACTGGTAGTGCGTATGCGTGTGTGTATATATTTAGTCAGTCAAATGTTCACTAGAACATGTTGCTTTTCTGCTAACAGAAAATACTAATAAATTCGGCAAGATTAGTTTTTGTTTTACATAGACTGACAGGGTTATATACACTCGTATATGTACTAAATTACTATACAAAATGGTGTAACCGCAGAATCTTCAAGTTATTTTCCCGATATCTTCATTATGTGGAGGCAGTTCGTCCGATAACGAACGTTATCTCATGTGCTAATACTGGGCGTGAAATTAAATTAGAATACATGTGATTAGTACTGTTTTTATTTTACAAAATAAACATCTCGAGAGACTGATATTGAGCTTCTTTGGAATTTTTTATGCGGAAGATGATACAAACAAGTAGGTGAAATTAGAATTCAGGCTAAAAATCACGAAGACGGATGCAAAGAATTTGTCGGAGCCAGCGATATTTCGTTGATTCTTCTTAAATTCTGAATCTCCGTTTGATAACGCGATAGCTACGAGAAAAATACAGATCGAGGTAGATTTTAAATAATTCATAAGCAATAGAATTTTATAATTTATTGTATTAAATAATTTAATTAATATACCTTTTCAATTTCAGCTTGCAGATACTTTTGATTAGATTTAGGCGTCAATACTTCGGAAGATTTTGCAAGATTGATCGTTTGCAAGAATTCCGATAATTCTTGAATTCTCGCATTTACATTTCTGAAATATAAATTTAAAGTTTTGTCGGTTATATCGTTTATATTCGAAAATATTCTATATATTTGTTTTCACACTCACGCTGGCGAGATAAATCTCAATTTTTCTTGTTTCTGCTTAACCACATTTTTCCCCTGAATCAAAAATATTAATGACAACTTTCCGTTTTACTTCAATAATTTTGAAAAATGAAATATATACATCAAATAATTTTTTCCATACCTTTTGCGATCGTTTTCGTATGACAGGATAATCTTCAATGTCGATTGCATACGGAATGTCATCTGATAAATAACAATATCTTGTTTATACAAGCTTTTAATCCGCTTTTTTGTGTGAGTTACATATAATAACGCATAATATTTTATTATTACCTTCGTTTCTTCTCGATACTTTTTCCATGCTTTTAACATAACTTCGCCTGTCGCGTCTCCATTCTTTCACAACGTCCGAATCCCTATACGTATAATTTGATTTTTTAATTTACAAATACAGTATTTATTAACATTTTGTGTACAAGAAGATGTCTTACTTAATTCTTTGAATTGTTGCCGATTGCGCACTGAACAGATCTCTCACTTTAGAAATTAATTGTTGACGCTGTTCCATAGCGATGATAGTGGTCTCCTTAGCGTCGCATCTAAACGAACAATCGCACGTATTGTTTCACGTATAATAATGAGACTTACAATTGGAAAAATAAAAAAGACACAAAAGACGTTGCACGTATCAAAGTGAATATTCAATTGGTCTTGATATCGAGGTAATTTTCTAAACACAATAACATAGTTCGCGGATCTTTCAGTTGCATCGGACGCAAATGCATTCTTCGCATGTCTCTCGTGACGATATCGAAAACCATCTCCGCGCGATCAGTATCTCTGCATCTTTTTTTCTCCTGTTTAAACATCACAGAATTATTCGAGTTATTCGTCAACGTGATGTGTTTCGTCTCATTGCTGATTGTTTTGATTCTACATTCCCTGGCGCTGTGACGCTTGTACGTTATCAGCTCCGCAACGTGTTGTCTAACGTAACACGACCTGGGCGACGGCCCCGTCAGGTGCAGGATCTTTGCACCCGCTCCGACGACTTCTCTCTTGTCGCAAATTCTTCCGATCTCGTGACACGAAGTTGTCTTGTTTAAAAACACGCGCTTTTTATCGTCTCTTTTAATCGGAGTGTTATTTGTACCACCTTTGTTCTCTTTCTTATTGATTTCGTCCTTGGAATTAAAGGCAGCGCACGGAGTGACAGTCCGAGCGCACGAGAGAGAACTCGTCGTAACATTGTCACGCGTATTGCTGACATTGCTTACCGATCGTTTTAGAAGAGTATTAACAGTACCGTACCTGTTGCTAGGCCTGTAAGCTCTGGCTCTTTTTGTGGCGGAAGCGCTTTTGAGCGAACTGCCGATGTCATTCATACTCTTTGATATTTGCCTCGGAACTTTTGACAATTTTCGTTTTTTTTCGCGAGGTGATCGGTAACATAGAATCGTCGATAGTTTCGGTTCTATCTTCGCTGGAACAAATTTATTTAATTTCTTAAGATAAGGGAGACAATAAGTTTCTTGTGTTGTGCGACTGAATTCCAATTATTTTTAATCGTATAATCTTACGTTCTACAAACGTCGCGGGCTCATCTGGATGCAGTTTGTTCCATTCATCTCTCAGGTAACTGAGAATACTCGAACATCCGAGAGCTATAACGTCCTTTGGAGGTGTATTGATGGGATTGCGTGCGACACAGAGAGTTTTGAGATTCGGTACTAAGCCTGGGAAATATATCGAGTCAGTTAAAATATACATGTCAGATATCCGTGCGTGTCTCTAGTTACTTACAAAGTTCTAGAGGCAATTTCTCAATTTTATTTCCCTCCAGCAGGATAGTCTCCAGTGAGGGATGCGACTTGATGCTCGCGGGCAAGCTTGTCAGTTGATTGTTTCGAACATCCAGCCATTGCAGATTTGTTAGTAAAGTGAAAAGCTCTTTAGGAAGTTCGGAGAGATTGTTGTTCTCTAGATACAGCATCTTAAAGTTGAATTTAAAAAAATATATTGAAAAGATCCTTTCCACGTGTTGTTAATTATCAATATTACAAATCGTTTGCTGAAGTTTTGTTCATACTTGTATCGTAGGATATTTTTCGATCATTTCACAGGGAAGTGAAGTAAGACCACCTCTTGTTAGATCGATAAAAGTTTCGTTGTACACTGGAATCTTATCTGGTAATGTTGAAGATAAAGTAAATATGTTGGAAGATTTTTTTTCTTCTGTTCCGGAGGAAATATCCGAGGCGCTGTCCGGCAATGTATCCTCGCTAAGTGAGAGATACGAATCCCCTTTGTTGTTTTCGAAACCTTCTCACGTGTCATAATAAAGACAATGTTTAAAGCACATTTTCAATAGCGTAAGGAAAATTTATATTTGTTCGAGCGTATTTGTTTCTCCACAAAAAAAAAAAATTCCATCAGACATTCATTAGACGTCAACAGTACGATGTTTAATAGAGTTTTTTGTACTGTGTGGGATGATTATTGTAAATTATGACAAACGACGCACGTGTCTTGGCGTTTTTTTTTTTACCTGGAGTTGTGGAAATAGTCTTGTTGTTACACAAGGCAAGACTATCTTTGCTTGAGAGAGCGCATGAATCTTCAGTGTCTGCTTCAAAAACGATATCGAAATTGAACGACGTGTTTGTGTCATCTTCAAGTACTTTACAGTCTAATCTTTGCAAAGATCTCATTGGAACATCTATATCACACGTTGCGTTTTTGTTCTTGTTTTCCTACATGACATGACGTAAAGACGTTTTGTGTATGTGTGTGTGTGTGTGTGTGATTTTCTTACAGTTTTTCCAATTTTATTTCATTCGTACCTGTTCTTCCGTTTCCGTATTATCGCTGCTCGTATCTTCGCTCGACTGCTCGCCGATCAACTTCTCGTTTTCCTCACTGTCCACGCACTCGTGAATCGATAAGGATTTTTCTGCCGAGTTCTTGGAAGATCCATAATACTGTTCCAGAAGATGATCAGCGGGATTGAACATGATAAAAAACTGAACGGTGAAAAATACTATTCATACACACGAGTAACTGATGACTTAATGACATTCCGTTGTTTATTTTCACGCACATCACCTAGGTGATCAGTCTCAACGATATATTACACTTGATCTATAGAAATCGGAAATAGTAACAGAAATGGGGAAAATACAGAAATCTATTTTAAAGATTTACTGCTTTTATTTTAATTTTCTCATACAAATATTTGAACAATCGTTTCGAGCTCGAAATTTGAGCGGTTCGAGTACATATTTTTATATCGAATATCGTTTTATATCGCGAAAATCTGAACGATGTCATGCGCATGTGTCAAAGACGTCATCGACCACGTGGTCGACTTCGACGAACTTGCGCTTGTCGCTGCCATATGATTCTGGCGGATGTGACAGGTCTTTTAACCTCAAACGTGTCACTTTAAACGCTCGATAATTCTCTTCACAGAACAACAACAGCGTTACATTGAAGATGGACGTCGTTTTGTTGCTGATTATCGCCGGAGTGATCACAATAGTACTCTTAATTATCATTTATCTACATAGATTCGGTATGTGTTATTTGTTTACTGAAAACTTTGCACGTCAACAATTGAGAAGTAGCGTAGTAGTTTTGTTTCGCCATGTGTGAAATTTGATATTTTTAGGCCAGAAGACCGCTCAGGTCAACGCTCAAAATGCTGCAGCGCAAAGGGTACAAGTTAGAAGAGCAGCCGGTGTCAGAAACGTTAGACATCGTATGCAGAGAACTGCCAATTATGAACCTCCTGACGATGAAGATCGGGAAGTTGATGATAACAACGACGATACGAACACTAGGGTGGAATTGCCGGATCACAAGATAGGAACGAAAAAACGGGCGAAGCTGGCGGCCAAGGCCGAGAAGAAGATACAGAGAGAAGCAGCCGAACGTGAGAGAGAGGAGCGTAAGAAACGGGAGCAGCTGTTGCAAGAAGAAAAGGACAAACAAACTGAGAAAGAACGTGCGGAGGAGCTGCGAGTTGAAGAGGCGGAAAGGAAAGCCAGGGAGGAAAAGGAGAGGAGAGAGCACGAGGAATATTTAAAGATGAAAGAGGCTTTTAGTGTGGAAGAGGAAGGTTTCGATCAAGAAGACAACGAGGAAGAGGAGAACTTGCTGCAAGAATTTCTCACGTACATAAAACAGAACAAAGTGCTGATATTAGAAGACCTGGCTGCACACTTCGGTCTGAAGACAGCCAATGTGGTGGATAGAATTAAAGAGTTGCAAGCGAACGGTAATTTAACCGGCGTGATTGACGACAGAGGAAAGTTCATTTACATATCCGAGGATGAGCTTCAGGCTGTAGCTAAGTTTGTGCGACAACGCGGTAGAGTTAGCATTGCCGAATTAGTTGAAAATTCAAATAATTTAATTAATTTAACACCCGCTACAAGCTGTACTGTAACTAGTTAAATAGTTGAGGTTTGTAATTTTTTTTTGTATTGGTTATTTAAAGAAAAAAAACATTCTACATCAATATTATACTTCCATTTTATTTATAAGCGCATACATACACCATCGCTCTCTCTTCCTTCTTCCCATCTTCCGAACGACGGGAAAAAAATGTTGCGATGCGATTTACATCCTGACGACACGCGAGATTGATGTTGCATCAGAATCTAGTTTACCTTAAGCCGCGAACCACAAACGATGAGATATTCTAATTTTTCCCGAGAATGTAACGTCCGTAATCTATTCCTTAATGGATATTGCTTTGTTGCAAAGATGAAAAAAAGTTATGTTGCATGACGTACTGCGCGTCGTGTTTGTCAAAACAGTTCACGAGACAGTTCGTTTTTTTTTCAAACAAATGTTTTCTCTCGGAAACATGATTTTAACAAAAGAAGAATAAAAAAAAAGACATTTTATAAAAAAATAATTCAGACTTTTGCAAACAAACAAGTCCAAATTTCTTTTTTTTTTTTTTTTTTTGATAAATGATGAAAAATCGGTAAATTATTGCATTGTAACTGGATATATATTTATAATGCGAATTTGTAAATAATAAAATTAACAAACGATCATACCGCGATCACCGGTGATTATCATTATGTCCACCTAGCAGCTCACGCTGTCCCCACTCGCGATGGTTGTTAATGAACGAAGAAGGGGACCGTCCGAGACTATGTAAGAGCGGCGGGATCGACAGTGAATCGGCAGTCTTCTTAGCACCTCCGTGTAAACAATCGATTTCTAAAATCTCTCAAGAAACTCGACAAAAAAATCCGGTCTTTCATTTGATTTGTTTCGCCGCTTACCAAAAAGTGGTGACATTCCGATCATACTCGATCGAATTGAAGTGTTTCGCGACGATTTGCTAAGATCTATGTGTCCATGAGGTGCAAGATCTTAGATTGCCAAGGCAACTCTCCAAAAAAAAAAAAAAAAAAAAAAAAAAAAAACTGGTTCTGTATAGCTTTGCTCGGTCTCTCGATCACAATTGTCGTTTTTTCTTCTCGCAGAAATGATAATCGCGCGGTGTCACGCGTGTATCTGAGAGAAATCACGTTCTTGGCACTTGTTTGTCCGCATATTGAATACAGAATCAATATTATAAATATTCTTCTTCAGCGCTTTGCTAAATTCGTTATTTGTATATTTCGTGATTTTTTTTTTTCACTCAAGTTTTTCCATTTCCAATGGCGATTAATTTCCACAGGCTAGCGAAAAATCTTCGAACGCGCAAAGGAAGTCGACGAGGCAACGCTGGAAATCGGCTTGAATTATTAGTCTTAGTTCATTTGCATCACGTGCCGTAAAGTGACTGCAAGTATTTTTTTTTTTTATAAATTACACATTTTTTAAATAAAACGTTGAAACAGAGAAATAAAATAACTATAAATCTTTATTCTGTATAGCAATAAGAGAAATCACCGGTCCAACGAATTTTTCAATATCCGATACTGAATTCAACGGGAAAAGACAAGTGATTAGCATTCGATCTTCTTGAGCAAGACAAAGAGATGGGATACACCGACATAACCGGGTCCACGATTAAAGGACCTTATTACGAAATTAAGTACGTACGATTCTATTTATGTATTTATTAATACGTTGATCGCCCATTATAGATTGAATATGTTATCCCCGCGGGGACTTTGGTTTGCCGCGAATTATCGCGCTAGTATATAAGCTGCTGCGATTGACAAACAACGGTTTGTTTGTTGTTCATTTATCTCGCTTTACAGTTAGAGTTGTTTGAAAACAAATGCTCGACATGAAGCCTCTTTTGTCACTTGGTCTGCTTCTCATTTTATTAGCAAACTGTGCAGAGAATATAGTTTCTTTCAGAGTGTAATATTGTATATTTTTTACGTGTAAATTACTTACAAGCACTTGTGTACAGTTTTAGCGTTGGAAAAAATTTTTAAGTATATAACATATATTAAATAATAACAATATTATTTTATATCGCAGGAAAGATAAGGGAGAACGTTCATCGTCGTCGACGCAACAACAACAGCAACAGCAGCAGCAGCAATCGCCGCGAAAGAACGACAAACACGGCTCTTGGGGACCGATTTTCAAGAACAAGGAGAATTTCGTTAATATGCATATTGGCTAATGTGTTATCGTATCAGATATGACACATGAACAATTTTATATAATTAACTTGGTAACATAAACATCTATAAAATAATATACATTCTCAGAGAAAACAGCTCTTACGGATGTCGAATTGGATATTTAAGTATATATATAGTTCAGAAACATTCCGACAAACATGGTCTAGTCTTGTAAGATGACTAAAAGCTAAAATAAAATGTACACATCTTTAACTGTTTCGTTTTGCGATGGACGATCCCCCGTTACCAAGAGGAACGAGAAGCACAAAGCGGCATCCGGAGCGACCCGATCGCATCCAGTTGTCGCAAAAGCAAAACGAACAAATGTCCACGGAGGGAAGCGCACACATGAGGGAGGAAAGCGCCGAGCTTTTTCTTGCATCGCGGGGCGAGTCGCGATGCAGTCGTACGGAGCGCGTTGCGTCGTTCGGAAGTTCCCAAAGGAGAACGCAAGCTGCTCGCGAAATTCGACAATATCATCTAACCGCGGAGATACGCGATTTATTCTTCTATTTATTTATTTATTTATTTATTTATATTTTTTTATTCCTATTTATAACGCGTTGAAAGCGCGCGAGCAATCCCGAGATCTAAATTCTCTCTTCGAATTTCTCGCGTGTCTAGTCATTTGTCTTTTGTTCGTTTTGCGTCGCTACGAAATTCTTATCCTGTTCGAAAAGTGCCGATCTTGAAATAAGTAAACAAGAAAAAAAAAACCTGAAGAGGAAAGAGTGTCGTCGTGTACAAGAATCTCAAGAGAAGTCGACGGCCTGACGGCACTGCTATTTCGAGGCTGGAACGCATTGGTGAGCGCGCGACAGTCTATCGTCATCTTAAAATCCTGTAAATTTGCATACACGCACAAGTAAAAATCCGATAATTTTTATTTAAAAAACATCTGTTATGTTGCTTATATTTTTCAAACGAGTTAAAAAGATGCAATGTTTTACTCAAATCTATTTAAAAGTTGCGCAAAAAATTACAAATAAATATATCCGTTTTTGTTTTTTTTTTAACAAAACAAAACTGAAATGGATAATACAAGAAACGCTGTGCAATAATCAAGTAAATAATGTGATAATAATCACGTATTCATTGCGACATTGCAACAGAACAATTTAGCGGTTTCTCAAATTACTTGCTAGGCGTGACGCGATGAGACTATTATAAGGATACTTCATTATCCCAAGGAAATCAACTTGTTTTGAGCCAGATATTATTACGATCTGACGCGAATAAATTTGTAATTTGCAATATGAAACAAGATCGGTGTCTTATATTTTTTTTTCTCGACGATCATTAGCAATGATAATCAACTTCTAGTTACAACAAGTTTTGCATCGTGTGTATTTACTCCTTATATTTAATTACACTTTATTACGCAAAAGAAGAAAATCGTCGAAAATTATTGCGCGCGCAAATAATGTAAATATCTCGCTTTTATTCTCCCTCCCAGTTCTTCAGGTGTTCAAGAAATTCCGCTTCTTCTTTTTCCTCTTCTTCTCCTTCCTCAATAACTTCCGCGATTTAAAGAACAAAGTGATCGATCGCAAGTGTTCGGATCCAGACCGGAAATAGAGCTTCCTTTTGGGCACGGACGAATTCCTCGACCGACTCTTCCTCCCCTACCCGCCCAGTCGACCTCTCGACCCTCGTTGTGTACTCTATAGGTGTACAACGCCATCGCCGCTATTTTTGTCAGCATCCAACAGTAGTCACTCGTCAAGGCGGGACATAGCTACCCTCTCGCAGCCAGGAAGCTGCGCGTTCGTTTTCGGCAACGTCACCCTCTCAACTGCTCTCTATATATCTCTCTCTCTTGTTCGTCTATCATTCCTCACCTCATTCTCTTCAAGAGCTACAGTATATGCGCACGTATATGGTTCTTATCTACTTTATGACTAAAAACGAAGATGAAGAAATCAATCGCCACCTCGCCCTAGTCTAAATATATCTCTGCGAGATAACGACGTCAATTTAAAGCGTGTCATCAAGATCGCACATACGTGAGGCAATGTAAATCACGTAATTAACAAGAGCGGCGTGTTGTGTTGCCGCTCGCGCAATTGCAAATAATCGCGCGACTAATCATACGGATGGGGTGTTGTACCGGAAGTTTCTTAACGCGTGACACTGGGATCGGGGCCCGCGCGCGTTAATATATAGCTTCGCGCGAGACGGATACTTCCTGACTTCCTGACTTAAGATCGACGTAGTAGGGATGACACGCGCGCCCTATGGAGAACGGGGAATTAGAACAAGAGCGAGTGGGAAGAGTTTGTTCAACTTGATACTCCGAGGCGCACGTCACCTTTTTCCCCAACTTCCTGCGTCGGGGGAAATACCCTTCGACCGAAGATGAGATCGCGAGATCGCGACGAGGTCGTTCACCCTCGTCGTAACTCAATTTAACGCCACGTTTTTATAATTTAAAGTAGTGCATTTTAAATTATGAAAAAAAGAAGATACTTGGCGCGTCATCGTAAGTAATGATTGTAAAAGTTATTATAAAATATGTTTTCATAATTAATATTAATGTAATTCGTTTTGAAGAGAATAGTATTGAAACTCGCTCGTTTCAACAAATATAAATGTACGTATTACGTGAGAACTCGTTGACAGGATCCGAAGCGAAACGGATGCTAACATATCCTGTCCAGTAACGCTGTCCCACGTTACTTTTCATTTTTACAATCGCGCAAATTATTTCGTTCCGCGAACGAACTCAATTACTCAATTCGCTCCCGTGACTCGCGGCTTAGCTTTGTTGCAACAACACGGGTTTATCCGCGGTGTCAATTTGCAACAGACGAAGATTGAGTTGAGACAATTTTGCGAACTCAACAACCTAAGGCATAATGCGTCGGCACGTGATCTCTCGCGGCTTTTCCTCGTAAGCGCAAACGACTGCCGAAAGATCTCGCCGTTCTTTTTCGTCCTCTTTGTTCCAAGTATATCCCCGGGACCCCCAGCGAACATAAAGGCGTGGTTGTAACTAACGGGATGAAGCTCCGCATCCGCTACCAGACGACGGAAATATAGACAGAATGCAAGTTCGGGAGGAAGGAGAAAGGAAGAGAAAGAAAACATACACATATCTATGACAAATAATCAATCTTTTATTTTTACACGTGTTGGTGTTTAATTTCTTTTTTGTATTTATGACGTTTTAACTTATACCGAAGGAACGCGAGAAGAAAGAAAGTGTAGTTTCTTTTTTCTTTTTTTATTATTTTTATTGTATTTACATAATATTGTATTTACATAGTTGCATAAACGCACAAATAACTAAATTTTAAAGAACCTGCGGTTTTACCGCTATTCGTACAACGCGCGGCACGAGAATATCAACCGACGGTATACACACGGACACGACGGTGTATTCTCGGAGAAGACGACGATATCTTTCTCCCGATGATCAAATCCCCGAAGAATGACGGTACGTCTACCGACACGTCGAGACGGCGGCGGTCGCGTCTCTCCCGAAATAAACTCCCGCATCCCGAACTCGGGCAGGAACTGCACGGATTGTCACAAGAAACTGCCATAGTAGGATTTTTGGAAAAATAAAAAAAAAAAAAAAAAACACAGAAAGAACAAAAGAAAAGAAAATTCCGATGCGCATTTTAAAACTTGTGACGAATTTAATGGAGAATAGAAAAAACAGAGAGATACGTGTAATATTGCGCACAAATTTCTCGACAATGTAATAAATTCTTAAAATCGAAATAAATATTTTTTTATGCTCCCTGCAAGTAAAAAAATATTTTTCATATTTCAGATCGTCGCCAAATGCACAAAACAAGAGCGTCGTTCAATTAAGATAGAAAAGTATGAAGTCGCGAGACTCCATGGTGTACACGCCAGTGTCCCTCGGACCCGACACCGACGATGAGGAGACATTGGTCGACGTGGAGGTCTACAAAAGCGGTGAGTTTTCCCAAGAAGATTCGACACGAAAATTCGAATTGTTAGCAATTCGTTCGCCGCAAAAAAAATTCTATAAACCCGCGCACACATCGATTCGCGCGGATCTCACCGACCAGGAGAATAAGTGGGTTGCGATTGGAAATTGAGAAATGACGCCGAGTTTGTCAGTGAGTCAGAACGCGCACCTACGCGACTTCCGAATTCGAAAACGCAAAGAGATCGCATTGCACGTAAGTAAGTACCGTCGTACGTACGTGCGTATACGTACGTACGTGGGTGTAGAACGTGCATTTAACGAATCGTCGTTCGACTCCGTTTTTGGAAGCGGCTCTGTAGATCGGTCATTCAAAGCTGGTGTTTTTTAAGCAAATTTTAACCCGTTGTCATCACACTGGTGCATATGTGCACCAACAAAGATTGGAAAAAAACAATTTTTTCGAAAAAAGAAATGGAATTTCTTTTTATTTTTTTCATTTTTTACTACGAAGAATGTTTTTGGACATTTTTAACTAATTCCATTCTATTTCTGAGAATTTTTTATCCCTATCTTCTCTAGTTTTAAATTATTTATCAACTCACTACTGGCAAGTTATTCAACTTCAAACATGCGAAGTGCAAAATTGCACCAGTGCGGTGACAACGGGATACTGGATTGAGGTGTGGTGACGACGGGTTGAACTCGCATAAATATTCGCGACTTTAAATCGAACCTGTCGAATCGAAGGTGCGGAGAGGATCGGCTAGAACTCGATTCAGCCCGACGACAGTAGCCGGCGGAAACGAGCGGAGAGAAAACACGCGCGTGTTATATCTTTCAACTTGCGCCGAGTGGGTACTTACAGGTGCGTGTGCATACACGCATGAGAAATGGTAATCAGGCCGGTTTTTCCCTTGTGATGACACGTACATACCAACGATATAACGAGAGAGTTGATGTTTTTCCTGGTCGCCCGCCGGATCGGAGAAACAAAACGGCGTGAAAGAGGCGATTTCTCGCTTTTGCTCGACACGCGCTATTCTTTATCGAAGCGTATCGTATCCGCTCTAAAGCCGAACGGCCGCGAGCAAGTTTCACGATCGAAGTGTATCGGGTCTTGAATGAAAGAAGGATATCGGGAATGAATGAATCGAAGTGCGGGGCAAGAGTGTCGCGCGTGGGCGCGAGAAAACACCGTGTCTGCTTGTCGTAGAGTATTTGTAAGACGGTTGTCTTGGATTTTTTTTTTTTAGGAACCTTCATCTATCGTTTTGAAAAATAGTATCTAAGATACCTTGTCATCAATAACTAAATGGACATGTCCACTGGCTAGACATTTCTTCTAAAGAAATAATTAACAGAGTATTTATACACGTGTAGAGTTAGGAAGTAAGATTTAAAATGTGGTCTTCTCGTATCTAGTAATCGTTTGTTTTAAATAAATGTCCGCCCATTGGTGCATGTTCTCTGAGATGTACAAACAATATATTTTACAATATATTTACAAATAAGTAACTTTGAAAGCATGTGAACGAAGAACTTTTTTTGTCTGAGCCAAGTCTGTCCGTTCAAAACGCGTGTGCACTTCCGCGTGTGACGCAAGTCGAGACTCTGCGGAGAAGGACAATCGTCACTTTCCGCTTTTGACATCATCAGAATTGCGCAAATAACTGCGAAACTCGAAAAATTCGTCAACGATTTATAAGCGGACACATTGAACGCAGAAATCTTATTAGCCGGCGTTCGCGGCATTTACGCGCGATTACACCCATACGTGGAGGGGCCATTGACTGCTTCGTCGTCGTAATCGACGTGATCCAGAGTGGAAGAGACACGTCGCGTCGTTGGCCGCGCTTACGTGCACAAGAAGACTCTCTGGACTCCCCGAGCGCTCGTACGGCCGCTATGAATGTAGCCAGCGACCTGGGTCTTGCAGGGAGAACCGGTGTTCTCTCTGCGCACGTTTTCCCCCGTCGCTCTTCTCTCCCGCGCTCGTTCTGACGCGTACATTCGCCAGCGTAAAATTACGCTCACGTATGATTGCATATGGACATTACGTGGGCGGACTGGGTATCTCGGGTGTTACACTCTGGTCCGTCGAGTTCGCGGTATGTCTATAGTTTCAGAAGGTCCAGAGTTGTTCTCCCCTCTTTCTCCGCCGATGTATACGCGCAATAGAAACGAGCAGGATTGGAAAAAAAACTTTTGTGACTACGCAAATCGAGTACGAGCGTTTTTTTTTTTATATCGTGGAACTCGATCGACGCACGTGTCGCCGGAGTAGGTTTCGCCTTTTTCTCGATCGATTCATTCAAACAGTCAGCGGCGAGAGCACGCCGATGGGATTCGAGGAAAAATTAATTAAATTCACGAAAATTCACTCGAGTTTAAAAATGTGTCGTCTTTTAAAAAAACAAAATATGCACAGCTTGTCTGGTTATTTTTGAAATAAGTTTTCTGGAATCAAGTCGTCTGCGCCGAGTTCGTAGAATCAATTTGATGAGCGCCTGCTTGGACGAGGAGGGGAGATCCTGAGAAGATTCCCCTCCCCTCCCTAAGAAGTCTCTACCAAGCTTGTCGAAACGTACCTGTCGAATGACGTGGACCAGACGAGACCAATCGTGGACGAAATCTAATCTCGTTTGTAAGATTTTAATCTTTAAAGGAAGGGAGAGAAGTGGCTCTGTTCCCACCGTAGGTCAAGAATGTGAAATATTCGACAAATGTGTGTGTTCTCTGGTGCACACACATCGAAATAGAAAATATATGTTATGTAATAATTATAACAGTTTGTTAATAAATATGAAAGAGAAGAGGCAACAATGATGATAAAATGATACGACGAGAAAAATCAAATAATAATTTTTAATAATGTACTTACACGGCGCACTTGGCTTTCACATTTAAACATCGCGCGATAAAAATATAAGCAAACGCTCTCCCGATGCAAGAGAAATCTCACAGCGTTGAGAAGCGTTTATTAACGAGCTTTAAACGCGCGACCGCGACTGAATTGAATGCACTTATTCATTTTCAGGTTTAAACGTTCGAAAGATGACGTGATGAAGATAAATTGCGTTTCTTCTTCCTTTCACACATCGACGTGCTTTTTTTCCCGTTGAAATCTTCAGATTTCCGCAATATTGTGCGGTATTTTACAATTTAATTTTTCGAAAAAACTACAGAAAATCCTATCAATCGTCATTGAAAATAGAGACACGTTTTCGTTTGCATTCTGTGTCGCTTGACCGCTTCTTATTGTGATTTATCTATTTGTTTTTTTTTATCTAATCGGCGTCATGACACCTAAAGTGTCTCCTGCTCTTTTCGTCGGTCCTCTTCTTGCAGGAAACTCGATCGTGGGCTGGTAATCTCGTTGCATCATCTCCCATCGTGACGATTAGCGGGACGATTTAACGTTTAACGCTTGCCCACGCGGCCAATTGTGCCTAATACGTCGGCAGAGCTTCAACAAACGCGAACAATTTTCGGAATGTGACGTCAAACATATCTTTCAAATAAATTCGAAATTTTTTAATTTTTTCACGAGCACGTGAACTCTAGTGTAGTTTTCGACGATCGCCAATCGAGATTCGAACGAATTCATACGGAGCAACGTGACATAGTGGTTCTTTTTGCTCGTAAAACTTCTTACTTTCGTGGGCCTCGTCGTGTCGGGGTCCGTATAAGGCCCGTCTTGCATCACACTTGTCCGGACACACACGCTTCGCGATGCATACGACCAATACGGTTACATCGGTATAACCGCTTCTGCTGAACGAAAGTCAGCTCTCATCGTCGATTTATTTCAAATTGTAATCTCCCCTCTTTGCATTCCTTCGAAAGTTTTTTTTCTAGGAAAGTAGCAACTCTTTTTTTTTTGCTAAAGAGTGAAAGAGTGTTGATAAAGTGTTTTACAACTGACGTAAAAATAAATAAATAAATCTTACGTAAATTAACAGATACTGAATTCGTCTAAATTAACTGTTTTATCTCAATATTTTTATATTGTATGCAAAACTTAATATATTGAATATCAAGCTTCGCAATTTTGCCGAACTAAGTGGCGATTTAAGAATTGCCTACAAAGAGTTAAATTACCTCTCAAAGGCCATTAAATAGTGTAAAGTTTGCGAAGAAGTTTCCTTGACAAACTTACAATAATTTTTGTCGTTTCAAAAAAATACTTGAAATGTATTTAAAATAGTACCGAGTGTATAATGGACGACTCATGCGTGTGCCCTCTTCGCGGAGTTTTTTTTTTTTTTTTTTTTTTTTTTAAATGACGAGTACGTACGTCGAGGTGCTCGTTTAATTATCGATGCTCGTTTCAACGTGATTCCTGCTTGGTTTGTAGTGGTTGCACCACTATAAACCCGATCCTGGTCCGCCCACCCGCATCCGCCGCACTAGCCCACGTAGAAAGGTGCAACGACGTCTACCTCCTAAACGTTTGAGTGCGCGAAAGCACAGGCGAATCTCCGCCTTAACGAATTTCCTGACCGCTTATCCTTTTTAGAATATAAATTTCCACATATTTCGCGCAAAATTAAAAAAGCGGATAAAAAGCAAATCACGATGGGTTTTTATTATTGACGTCTCTCTGTGAATTTCAGCATCGCAAATTACAGATACGTTTAACGAGAGATTAGAATCTTTAATCTCCGATGTACATAAAAATAGAGCTTGTCGTGGGAGAGAGAGACCGTCATCGATTTGAAAATAAACAACGATCCGCGTGGGATCGTAGATCAAGGATAGAGAACGAACGCAGTGAATGAAATACACCGGCTGTGCGACGTAGTCATCTCTCATTTTCACCGCAATCGCTGGGCCATTGTTCGAGGTCCCGGGATTCCTATAATCTTCCGATGACCTTTCAATTAAAAAAAAAACACACAACAACAACAATACGTTCGCACATAAGGATCGTGCATTAGGCCCGGGATGTGAAAGTAGAAAGTAATGTTTCGCGAGTACACAAACGCGGACTCTCGGATACACCTGTTGCAAAAAAAAAAAAAAGAAGAGAATAAGCGCACGAATCTATCGCAATATTCTCGATATGTAAATCGCGCGCTCGTTCGCGAGCGAGAGAGAGAGAGAGAGATTTATAAGAAGGAAGAATTTTTACCGAGTATCTCCGTCGGGAGAGACGGTGAAACGTGAAAAATGACCGAGTGCTCTCGAAAGTCCGACGATTTCATAGGCGTGAGTACGCGGGGAACGAGATCGGGAAGATCGCTCCTCTACGATCGCTGCACAGCAGCCGGGAACAGAATCTCTTGGTACAGAGCGAGACAGACGCGCGCGAGGACGAAGAGGACAAGAGAGATCGGATGTGGAGAGGACGCGGGAGAAAGAGAGAAAAAGGAAAAGGAGCGAACGGAGATAGAGCACCCTCGTGAAAGAACGACCGTGAGGATCGGGCGAGAAGTTGTCGGAGCCAGTCGGCCGACCTGCTGGCTGTGTTGCCCGGCCAATCAGCCAACCGGGCGTCACGCGAACGGACCGCCGCTTCGTCGCTTCACGCCGCACTCGGCCTCGCGCGTTCACGAGCTTTCAGTCAGTGCTCCGGTCAGTGCGCCGCGTGCGTGTCTCTTTCTCTTCGTCGCGTTCGACGACGCGGATGACTTGGAAAAATAAAGAAAAAAAAAAAGAAAAATGACCGAGAAGACGCGTCGAAAGTCCCGGCGGGAGAGACCACATGGTCTTCGGCTAGTTATGTAGCGCGATCCGTTAGTTAGGCCGCGCGTACGAGGTGGAGAGACTCTCCGTCAGGTGCGAATCCACCTTCACAGATATATATCCGTACCCTTTGCGAAGCCGCTCTCTATCTACGCGTGTGTGTACAACTCGGCGATATGCGTGATGCGACTCGCGACGAGTGTGTGTCGTGCCGTGCGACGACGTAGCGCGGAAAGAAACTCCGTGCCGAATTGAGGCGCGCGTACACGCACGTAAAACGGAGTAAAACACAGGAGACATTCACACACGCGGCGAGGAAGAGCTTCAGCTGAAAGAAAGAAAGGAGAGAAAAGAGAAGCGCGAGAGACATGGCGCCCCCCGACAGATTGCCTCGCCCTGGTTCCGGTCTCAGCCTCTCTGTGCTCGGTGAGTTTATACACAAGCTCTCGAAGAGAGAATGAGAGAGAGAGAGAGAAAGAGAGAGAGAGAGAGAGAAAGAGAGAGAGAGAGTTTACTCGTTTTTCACCTATTTTTTCTCACAAGATGCGTTTGGGATTTTCGGTCCTTTTGATTCACGGCGGCACTTAACATATTTCGGCGGATATATTTCGTACAAGAGTCGGATACTTTTCTTAAGTGGAATTCCAAAAGAGATCGGCCCTTGCCGAATTTGCGTGAATCAGTGCGGACCTCTTTTTTTTCTTCGGATTTTCAAATCTCTCGGTGACACGCAAGTATCTTACAGCTCGATCTCTCGCGCCGACAAAAACTGTCAGAATGCGCGTTCTCAGAATGAATGAACGAAACGCATTAGCGCTCGCGTCAATGAGCTCTCCGTACGATTTATAGTAGAAAAAAGAAAAGACAGAGAGAAAAAAGAGGGTGGGAAAGTGAAGAGAAAGGGAAGAGAGAAAGACCGGGCTTGTGATTTAATCGCCGCGAGAATATAATTGCGTGTAATCGTCTTTGATTTCCTGGCGCTTAGATCGCGTACCCTCTCTCTCTCTCTCTCATTATCGAAAACGCGATTAAATTACGCGTGCGTGTCTCGATGACGGTCGTGCGAAAAACGGGACATTCTGCACGGAAAGTTTTTTTTTTTTCAAGTTCTTCGGATGGTTTGTATTAAAATATTCAATCGAATCATTAAGAAAAAAAGAACAAACTAATTGAATCGTTATTTAAAGCAATAATATTTTTCACATACTTGTTTAACAAAGATTCTTCAACAACATGTATTTGATTATCGTTTTGTTTAAAAAAAAAAAAAAAAAAAAAAACAAGATTAC